>ML849315.1:0-23889 GCA_009831015.1 Picea engelmannii
AAGGGGAATGGTCTTCCAAGACATTTATAAGAAGGTTGGCAGTACTGTTAGAGGTCACCAACCTTCTGCAGATTTGTAACTTTCCGATTCTGGCAGGCCAAAAAGCCGATTAATGCAACACAACCGTTTTCGTTAAAAAAAAAATATAATAATTAAACACATCATAAATCAAAATTCATGTCTTATCTAAAGGACGTATTTATTCATGAAAGGGAACCCCCTGTGAGGATATATAAACAAGCCTTCATTCTTATTGTATTTATCTCATATTCAAATACATTATTTAATATATTATCCTTTATGGATTATAACCTATTGTCTTATATTATCCTTTATGGATTATAACTTATTGTCTTACCTACATTAAGTATTTAAATGGTGAACTGACTTGGTTCATCACAGTGGTATCGGAGCTTCATCTTGATCCGACTTTTGGCCACAAAATCAGAGTTTCTCTGCTTATTAGGTCTTTGACCAATTCAAGCCTTTGGCCATATAAAATCTTAGAATCTCATTGAAGATATTCCACTGCAAATTCAAAATACATATGTAACCAGTTTATGGATTAAAAAATAAAAAAAATAAAATCAAAATGTTTCAATATAAAAGTTACATAAGAAAATTATAAAGTCAAACTATTAAATACAAAGGTGAAATCTTACCCAGGAGCGTAATACTTAGTTGACTAACAATTACCAAGAAGTTAGGAAAAATCACATTAATGTTGACCTGGCGAACCAATTAATGGTTTTAGAATCAAATATAATTGAAAATTACACGTGTCTTTCCAATGAGAAATATGAAATTAAGAATCTACAACTATCTATTGTTGAATACAAATTCATAGGTCAATTCAATGTGGTATCAATGTATCAAGACAATGTTGATATAATTCTAGAGTCAACTTGGGTAGATACATTGGGTACTTTTATTTTCAACACAAGGAGAAAGTTTTTGACATTTTCTTATAAGAAGAAGAAAATCACATTACAGAACATTACAATGAAGTCGATTTCAGAAGCTCCATCATCAGAAGACTTGAATGACATATTAGAGGTGATACTTTAAGATAACTAGAAGTCAATACAAAAGTTGCAAGATCGACAGAAAGAAAGTGACAAGATCATCATTGAAAAAGATGAAGAGATTTCTTGCCTAAGAAATCATAATCATAAACTACTTACAAAAATCATGAAGTCAAAGGATAGAAAACAATGTATTTCAAAGTTGGAACAAGAAAATCAAGACCTCGGAAAGAAATTATCGGAAAAAGATAAAGAAACATCGCATTTAAAGAACCTTAATCAAAGATTATTGGAAGAAATTAGAATGTTGAAAGAAGAAGAATCTGGGAAGGAAGACAAGAAAAAAGTCGACAAATCAGATAAGGAAGAAAACGCATGCCTAAAGATTCATAATCAAAGTTTACTCACACAGATTAAGAAGTTAAAGAGTGATAAGAAGTCACTACAAAACATGTTAAAGCAACTTATCAACACGGAAGCATTGGTTGATAAAGAGACAATGATTGAACCTATGGAACTAGAAAAGTATTCAAATGTAAAACTCCCAATTGTGGATAAAGGAATTAATACAGACACAATCAACCTTACAACTCAAAATGATACAAATCTAGCTGATGTAAAGAGGTCTTCAAATACTGAAGTAGAAACAAGCCAGGGGTATGAAGAAGACTCAATTCCAAAAGTTAATCAAGAAAAAACTACAAGTATACGAAGTAAAGATCAAGTTGCAAGGATTTGGGTGAGACAAGTGTTTGAAAAAACCATTGAATACCTTAAATTTCACCAACAACAATATAATAGAGAGAAGATTTTTCCTCGAGCATTCATAAAGGGGTTGTTGTGACTTCTCAATCAGAAATACATCATGAATATCATCAAAATTGTCATCCATTGGAGCAAAGGTGTCCTAGATCAATCTATTTATACCATCATTCTCAATTTAGCATCAGTGTCATATTCTTCCATAGGACTAACTTGATCTCCAACATTCACTCCATCTTCCTTAGTTTGTACAACAATATTTTTACTACTACTTGGCATATTACCAAGATTGCACTT
Source organism: Picea engelmannii (assembly GCA_009831015.1). Classification (NCBI taxonomy): domain Eukaryota; kingdom Viridiplantae; phylum Streptophyta; class Pinopsida; order Pinales; family Pinaceae; genus Picea; species Picea engelmannii. The sequence continues at coordinate 2,085 of ML849315.1, forward strand.
AGGATGCCCTTTCTTTATAATTACAAACAATCAAATAACATTAGTGTATGTAACAAATATTAAAAGGATAGAAAGTTATACAAATACAATCAATACAAAAGCATATAATGAGTATTAACTTACCAAGGGACAATATTCATACCCCTTTTCAACGTGTCCAAACTGTCTACAATGTATTTCAGTTGTTTTTATTAAAAGTATTCTTCTATTGAAGCCCATTGCAAAGGAAATAACATTTCTTTTCACGCTTTGCTTCCAATGCCACAAATAATCATTGAAGTGTCCTATAATTTTCCTATGGAGTAAGGTTATATGGCATTGTAATTAACTGTTACAACAAAATCCAATGAGGCAATATAAGTACAATATATGAATATATTCAACCAATTTCACACAGGTAAATGCATTTTTATAGGCCAAAAAACATAATACATATAATAGAGAGGAAGACGAGCTATGACCCCATGAGGAATTAGAGGAAAGGGAAACAATTTTATGGTTTTCATTTTGTCAAACAATTGGAAAACATCCTTCCAACATTTGTAAACATTTTTGTTAAATGGTTGGCATGCATCCTCCAACCTTTCACATTATGTCAAAATCTAATATTGTTGAAATTAGGGAAAGGGAAAAGCCTTGAGATATCACCCTAGTATACAGTGTTTAGGGTTTACAACATATTCATAGTCATGTAACTTGTAACTTGTAAATTACCACCACCATGCATGGATTTTTCTTCCTAGGGTGTGCATTTTTCATCATGCCCTGTTTTCATGCTTTTGTATTCTTTTTTTTGCATTTACAATTTAGTCTTTGTGCAAAGAAGAGGGTTTTTTGTTTGAAAATGAACAACTAAATGAATTACAAGATGTAAAATGTTAAAATACAAACTTCACAATTTGAATCACTCAATTTGGAGATCATATGAGTCATGGACGTGCATTTTACAGTAAGAGAGTTTTACCCTCCATTTTATATAAAGTCTTAAATCTTGGTTCAAGGTAGAAGTCATATTTTATTTGAAACTGCACTTAATGTGATATAGATAGATTTATAATGTTATTATATCCACTCCAAGTCCTTTATAATTAAATTTAGAGCTATATAGAAGCATGGACGTGCATTTCCATTAGGTCACTTTCTACTGCTTTGGTCTTTCAATTTACAAGAAAATGTTTGTCTCTTTTACACAACCACATTTATGTTTGAAAATGAAATTAAAAATATGTACACAGATATAAATTATCTAAGACACCCTCAACAACTTGAATCACTCAAATTGGAGGTGTTTTAAGACTTGGACATCCATTTTTTTAAGCCTGGTGTGCATTTTGCACAAGGACAGAAATTAGAGTTTAAAAACAAAACATGTATTTCTTGTGTGTGAGTGTGCATTTTTAGATGTGGAGGGTATAACAAGCTTCAATTAGGGTTTTATGCAACAACAGAAACCCAAATCCTTCCATTATTCGCCAAATGGTTAGCATGAAAAATCAGTAATAGAAACAATGAGGATTGGATTGGTGGGAAACAATAAGGCATAAAATATTTTATGCCTTATGCTTGCATTTTATAGGACATAGTGGGCATTTTCAGACAAAAAACCTCCTACTATATTATTATTATTATTATTATTATTAAATATAAATAATAATAATAATATAAATATTAAATCTTAAATATAAATAATAATAATAATAATATAAATATTAAATATAAATAATAATATAAAATTATTGGTTATTTTATTGGATAATTTATGGATTTATCTTTGTTGGAACTTGGGACATTAGACATGGTATCAGAGCGTAGGTTTCAATGCTCAAGACCTATGTACCTACCTAAATATGACATATTGGTTGTAGATTTGATAATAAATTGGTTATCTGATAGTAATGGCAAATAATTGTAGATATGAAAATATAAATCTACAATAAAATTAAAAGTCTAAGTGGGAGAAGCCATGCTATAATCCAGGAAGATCTAAGATCTGGATCTGGATCTGGTTCCTCCATGTATATCTGATTTTCCATAACAAGTGTAGCCAATAGTGTGATATTTAAATGTGTCAATCTTCATTTTTGTTTGTTGGTAGAGCTACTTTTATTGGTGGTTGGGAGGTCGATCCATTGGTTCTTGTCCTTTTCTAGCTAGGTTACCGACTATTTTGGACACCAGATGCAAGTTTAAAATCCTTTATATTCATATTTGGTATAATAGTATAGATGGGAGGCTCACTCTCTCAGATTTGAGGTTAACAGAGAGGAAATGGTCATTGCCAAGTGGATTTTGAAGATAATACAAGAATAATTTAGGAGGGTCAATCTACAAAACTTTGTTGGTAATATCTTTCCTAGTTATTTTTGGGCATTTCCATAGTCTTCATAGGAGCATGAAAAGTATTGAAAGAGTTTTTCTTTCATAAATTTGGTACAAATAAGTAGTTGATTGCTTATCCTAAGGTGATATGTGTTTATTAATGGTAAAGGTGCATTCCCACTAATCTCTAGATCATGAAAGTTTTTATACTCCTAAAGTAAATAGGTTATATCAATGAATGCTTATAGCTATAGATTAAGAGACTTTGAACTAGGTATTCAAAATCATCTGTGGTGATAGTGTAGGAATCATAAGCTTGAAGTTGTAGAGATCAAACAATGAAAATGACTCAACCTTTTAGTTATTGGACCCAACCATGCGCTTTAGGTTTTTTCCTTCTAGTGAGGTTTTCTCTTCTTAATGTTTTGAAGAGGCACTGGAAAGCTATCTTCTCCCATGTGAGATAGACAAAAATTCCTTTTTGGGGAGTCATAATTGCACACAATCTCACTACTCTTATACTTACATTTTTGTGACTAATAGAAGGAATATGGTTTATCTCCCTTCACATGGGTATGGAAGTGTTAGCACATGAAATGTTCAGGAGTCAAAAAATTATGACCTTAGTGCATGAAAGAGTTTTGGTGTCATGATAGTGTTCATCATCATGAAAGAAATAAGGGTCAACTTTGGTATCCTAAACCATGGCCATTTTCAAGATTGTTATACCAAAGAAACATCTTATAGTTTCCTCTTGCAAACAACAACATTATCCACTGCCAACCCTGCGTTGTGAACTGTCCATTACAAATCTGTGTTGTAAACTGTGCACTGCAAACTCTCTGTTTTCTTGATAGATCAAACCCTTTTCAGTTGAGATTCATTTAAGTCCAAGGTTTTAACTTGTCAACTCATATTTTTCTCCTCAGACGTGAAAAATATTTCAAGCTTTTCATAAAAGCCTAGTTCAATTCGCGTTGCAAACTGGCGTTGTGAACTTAACCATTGGCACTGCAAACCCTCTTTTTTACACATAGTTCTTCAATTCTGCCTATCTACAGCCTCATCCAAGTTGGATTTATGTTATTCTTTTCTCACCTCCTACTTGTAGCATGTTCATCCTCCAACTGTTGTTGTGCATACAATTATAACTTAAGTGATGATTTTGGGTCTTGAGCTAAATTTAACATCTTCATATGATTTCTCCAAGGTTACTTCATGTTTCAAGAGGTTTGTAATGGGCTCTGGAAGTATTTTCCCAAATTCTTATGAAATTTTTGAAAGGTTGGAATAATTTTGGAGGTAAACAGGAACCTACAGGAAAGTCTACAGCACGTGCTGCCAAAGACGTTGTGAACTGGTAATTTGGGACAATTTGTAGCAATTAGCACACAACAAAGTCATTTTTAATTATAACTTTTAAATTCCGATATGGGTTCTTTTGAAATTTTTTGTGGAGGTGAATAATAATATCATTGACTTTCTGACTAAAACTCCGCCTGGCCCAGTTTGTCGTTTGGGACAAAAGTTGATAGAACAGAGAGAGTTGAGTTGCAAAATCACACAAGTTTTTTGGAACATAATGATAACATTATAAGTCAACAACAACCTTTCCATGTTCTTAGTTATCATATGGTTCTCTATATGGATAATTATATTTAGGTTGAAATGCATGATAAGGAAAATAATCAGACTGTCGCCATTTGTTCTGAGAATGATCTTGCATTTGAAAACTTAGAACAAGAAAAATCAGCATTTGAATAAAATGATACAATGAAGAAATAAGTTTGTAGGTTTCTCTATACTTGTGAACATGAAGGAACTATAGAAACATGGTGTCCTTTCCTTTTTATCGATCAACAAGTGGTATTCACACATATTCTTCAAGATCATTTTTCATTTATATTGGAAATACCAGAGAAAGAGACCTTTATGAGTTACCTAGAATCGGTCAGTTGAATTGGTTCTTCAAAGTGGATGAATTTTCATATTGGATTTAATTTTCAATTTGAATTTCCATTAATCATATTTATGCATGGAATTCAATCAGTAGACAAGGTCCTTGCATGGTTGCACTAGATTTTTGATTTCACCTAATCCAGCATCTCAGAGAACTGGTTAGAAGTAGGGGAATAAGCTCATCATACGAGCATTTTTTGTTTCTTTTAGTTTCTTGGTTTGCAGTAGATCAACAATAAGACTTTGTAGCCCAATGGATAAGGAAATGGAATTGCAATGTTCTTGGCAGCTCACAGGGAGCATGCCATCCCCTATGGGACCAATGTAAGCACATGAAATGTTCAAGAGTCAAAACATTTTGACCTTAGTGCATGAAAGATTTTTGGTGTCATGATAGGGGTAAGATTTGGTATCCTAAACCCTGGACATTTTCAAGATTGTTATACCAAAGAAACATCTTACAGTTTCCTCTTGCAAACAACAACATTATCCACTACCAACCCTACGTTGTGAACTGTCCATTACAAATTTGTGCTGCAAACTGTGCGCTACAAACTGGCGCTGCAAACTCTTTGTTTTCTTGATAGATCAAACCATTTTTAGTTGATATTCATCTAGCTCCGAGGTTTTAACCTGTCAAATCATATTTTTCTCCTTGGACGTGGAAAATATTACAAGCTTTTCATAAAATCCTAGTTCAATTCGCGCTGCAAACTGGCACCGCGAACTTAACCACTAGTGTTGAAAACCCTATGTTTTACACAAAGTTGCTTCAATTCTCCCTGTCTACAACCTCATCCAAGTTGGATTTATGTTCTTTTTTTCTCACCTCCTACTTACAGCCTATTCATCCTCCAACTATTGTTGTGCATACAATTACAACTTAAGTGATGATTTTGGGTCTTGAGCTAAATTTAACATCTTCATATGATTTCTCCAAGGTTACTTCATGTTTTAAGAGGTTTGTAGCAGGATATGGAAGGTTTTTCCCAATTTCTTATGCAATTTTTTAAAGGTTGGAATCATTTTAGAGGTAAACAAGAACCTACAGGAAAGTTCGCAGCATGTGTTGTCAAAGGCATTGTGAACTGATAATTTGGGACAGTTTGTAGAAATTAGCACACAACCGAGTCATGTTTTAATCATAACTTTTAAATGTCGAACTGGGTTCTTATGAATTTTCTTTTCGAGATGAATCATAATATCATAGAATTTCTGACCAAAAATATGCCTTTCCTTTGGGAGAAAATTTGAAATCATCACCTACAGGAAAATTCGCCGTGCTTGTTGTCAAAGGCGTTGCAAACTCTAATAATTTGACAAATCCGAGATGTGGGAGGTTTGCCACCTGTTTGAGGGGGTTCGAATGGTTTCCTAGGAGGTATTTTGACATGAGGGACATGTGTTCTATCACCAGATCAAGTAGCATGACCTGTTTCAAAAGGCATTTATCACAATAAACAAGATCCAAAAAAAAAGAATTTGTTATGTTTTTGTTGGAATCTTTTGTAATAGACTCCTAAATGGAGGAGGATCCTATGTATCTCCTTGGTTTTAACCTCCTTGGAGTAGAGAGAGATCATTCACTAAATATGAAGGGGATTTTTATAAGTAAAGGGTTGGATTCATGATCCAAGAGAGGAGGGAGTTGGAGGAGCAGTTCAGTTGCTCATTTGTAAGCCTGAGGGCCTGTTTGTAATCAACATTTCTACCATTAAAGATTCATGAGAGTTGTTTATCATATTGCATTATTTGTTTTTCATTTCTCTTGTCATCCTCTTGCTTGAATATATTGCAAGTTTTGAGGATCATAGCTGCCATTGATTGATGGATTCATGAACAACAAATGATCTGTTGTAGCTTGCCCATTAAATCATTGTTTATTGTTTAAGCAATCTTTAATATGTTTGCATAAAGGATCTATGTACAATGGGTGTTCTCCCTTTTGTCATATTCTATATGCTTCTACTCATCATTATATAGCCATTTTGTCTAGTATACAGTTTGATTGCCTTTGATCTGTAGGATGTTATGACTCCATGTCCAATGGAATGCCTCTACAGATAGTTTTTTGCCCTCTCCCTTTCTTACTCAGTCTTGTTGATCCACTCAAGTATAAAATTGTTTTAACCATTTATATTCTGATGGGTACTAGGATTACACCTACAACAGCCTGGATGTGACTTATAGTGCTAACAGGAAGGACTACCATCAACATAGAAATGTCATCCATAATGGGAAAGCCATGAATAAATCACTTAAATAAGATCAAGTTTATGGTGTCTTGATTGGGTGAATATTAAAACCAGATCCTTTCATTATGAAAAATGTGGTTGTTGAACATGATTGTGAGAAGAAATGTTCTAGAAGATCCTTTCATTATGAAAAATGTGGTTGTTGAACATGATTGTGAGAAGAAATGTTCTAGAACATTGCAGTGGGAGCATGGTGAAACCTCTATCAGGCCTAAACTAAAAAGGAGGACGTTAACATCATTAGAAAATTATAGTTGCAACTTCTCCTTGCACCCGTGGAATTTTGAGTTGTGAAGGTGGTATAACCATAACCATTTTTCATTCTCTTAGTTCTATTTTGATTATGGTGGTTGTATTCATTATTATATAAGTTTTTTTTAGGTTAAATATGTTCCCAGTTCTGAGACTTGAAGACAGATTTATGCAATTATGTTAGATAATCCCATTATCCAAACATTATAAGTATCATATGCCAAAACAACACGGATTCATTTCTTGGAAATAATTTAACAGTTTCAAAGGAAAAATAAAACGTTGGGCGTTAGATCAGTCATTGCAAGGAAAATCAGATAGAGCAGGATTTTTCTATTTTACTCGTGGTATTTTGAGTGAAGGAAAAAATAAAAGATATGAATAAGAATACTGGAAATCTGGAATAGGATAAGAAGGTAAGTAAATTATAGAAGATATTCAAGAGGTGTTCGAGAACTAAGTTTTGTTTGGGTATAGTCAGTGAAATATATGTGTCTTGACATATATATTACAGGAATATAATATCAAGTTTGTCTATGACGTCCGAATAAGTTCATATTATTGTTTTCGTCCATGGATTTTGAATGAACAACCATGGAATTTCTTTCAAAAACTGTTCATATAATCCATGTTTGTATCTGGATGCACACTTGGAATTGAAGATCAAATTTCTCCTTCCAATTGATGAACTGCAACCTGCAACCTACAAAAACAAAAACAGGTCACCTGATAAATGTGGAGGTGGCATAATTAGAGTTCCTTAAATAAAGAGTGGAAGAATGTGAACATTGGAACTTGCAAGAATCCAACGCACTGTGTATATACGCCTCAATTTCCAACAATGGACACCACACCCTTCTCTGTCTATGAAATACATCAATGTTGTCAAACTTTGGTCACAACATGACCCATTTATACACATCTCTCCAGTGGTAGGAAATTATACGGAAGATTAGGGTTACAAAAATTTTCAAAGTGGATAACACTACATGCAATAGCCTTATTAACTAATAAGAATGTGTCTATATATTTTATTTGAAGAATAGAAAAACACCAATGGAGTCAAAACTCATAAATAATGGATTGAAAAACAAAATATATGAATAAATTCTGTATAAGTATACCAGAAATATCTTGAATGTTTTGTTGTGATCATAATAATAACCATGTGAATCTTTTCTTTTAAATTTTTCCTTGGTTTTCACGAGGGTTTCATGTGTTTGTGATCATAGGTGGACGTGCCAATGCAGTAATTAGGATGCCGATGCCATTTTATTGTATTGTTATCACGATCGTGTGATTTCAAAATGATGAATCAGGTGACCCATGAGATTTCCTACTACCATGTGGATAACAACACTCACAATTTTTCCTCTACACTGGAGTCTGATACCATATTATAACATCCCAACCACCCACACCAAGGCATGCTACATGAGAGAACTCTTTCATTCTCTCTGTGGAATATATTGTAACATATTCAACATCTAACTGAGACATGCCACATAGATTTTTCGAACTGCGTGCAATTAAAATATATACACACATAACTCTTGTGGAAATATATATATATATATATAACGTAAACATACAAATACATCTGTAAATGCATGGATTCACACTGAAATAACAGTAAACATATACATGAATAATATATAGGAAATACTCATAAATATACAGACAGTTATAACCACACATAGGATAAACCCATAAAACTAAACACAAATAATAATGCAGCATGTAAATTTATCATACAATTGACACTTATCTTGGTAAAAATGTCACTAAATGTGTGCAGACCTTCCACAAACCTCTCATCCTTAGACCACACTACTCATCACTCTCAACAGTGGGTCACCCCTGAGTTGGGACTAAACTCCACCCGGGTAAAGGGATTCCTAACCATGCTAATGGTTCATAGACAACACGAAAGACTTTGTCATAGGTGCCTACTTAAACTAACAGCCTATAGTCCATCATTCCCCACATGCATGTCACACCCCATGAAGTGTCCCCCCCTTCTCTGTTCAATAGTCATTCGGCTGCCCTACTTCCATTTTGGGCTTCAGTCGGGCTTCAACAACAGGTCGGACAGGAAGTCTCATAGCCCTGTAGCTACAATTTATCACCTTCAGGAAATCAATTCCCAACAACTCTCTCACCCGGAGAGATTACTCACGGGCCTGACAACTCGCCTCTTCAATATCCCACGGGCCTGACAACCCGCTTCTTCAGTCCATCTCCCAAGCTGCCCAACTACACAAACAAGTATGGCTATGGATACAGGTTATGGTACAGTCACATGAAGGTACGGAAGACAGATCAATGAGTATGTGAATGCTCATGGATGATTGACTGAATGACTGAATGATGGGAAAAATGATGGAAAGAATAATGGAAAATGAACTAAGTCCAAACAATATGTATGCATGTCCCCAACTTGACACTTGTCATGTTGGGAGCTACTTTGGCCCACTTGTCCCCATATTTAGAACTTAGGATAAAATAATTATGCATACTTTATACTTTAAGAAATATTAATATAATATTCCTTTTTGGATTAAGCTCCCTAAATTAGCCACTTTTCCTTAACTTTTAGCCCCCACCCTTTCCCTAACTAGTGGAGTTTAGTCCCCCATACTCTTTTATCATGGTCGGTTTGCACACAACGATGTATTTTATATTAATGTTGAGACAAATACAAAAGTCGGTGCACTAGCCTTTAACATCTAGGCTCTACGGCCTAATAATCACAAAACTGGCTCACCAGCCTATAAAACAAAGCATATACACAAAGGCTCCTTGGCCTCAAAATCGTGCACACTTAAGTTGTTGCGTGCTGTATCCTGGAATGTGCACACTTCCTCATTTTACTGCGCAGTACATGCACGCACTATGCCATGAAAGGTGCATACAAAAATGATATCAAACAACTCACTAGCTTAAGTACATTTTCATTTAAATTACAATTGGGTTTGGCCTAGGGATATTACAATCCCCTCCCCTTATTTATGCATTGTCCTCAGTGCATTATGTACACATATACAAAACAAATTAAAAAATCCTCAAAAATATGCGGGTATTCTGCCTGCATTACATCCTCATGCTCCCAAGTAGAGTCCTCAGGATCGTACCAGGTCCATTGGACCTTTGCAAGCCCTATGGCTCGATTCCAGAGCTGTTTGATTTTTCAGTCTATAATGCATACTGGATGCACTTGGAAAGCGTCTTCTTGCTCCACCTGGATCGCATTCCAATCAATAGCATGATCATCATCAAGTATATATTTCTTGAGCAATGATACATGGAATGTATACATTATGAACTGACATAGATGCAGGCAATGCAATCATATAATCTACTGGACCAATCCTCTCTAGGATTTCAAATGGCCCACAATAGCGAGATGCCAAGTTTGAACAATTTCTCAACTTCAGGGAACTTCTATTGGCTTTCACTTTCAAAAATACATGGTCTCCCACTTTAAATTCCCAATGAGTTTGGCCCTTATCGGCATAGTTTTTCTGCCTATCTTGGGCAACCTTTAAATTTTGTTTTGTTTTTATCATTTGCTCCTCCATTTCCCTGAGAAAATCTGGCCCAACCACTGCTCTATCTGTTGGGTTATCCCATCTTACCGGTGTGTTGCACTTTCTTCCATAAAGTGCCTCAAATGGGATAATCTTTAGAGATGTTTGGTACCCATTTTTATAAGAAAAATCTACCAAGTCCAGGTAGTCTTCCCATTTTGATGGTTTATCCACCACATACATCCTCAACATATCTTCAATCACTTGATTCACTCTCTCTATTTGTCCATCTGATTCTGGATGATAAGTTGTACTAAAATTCAAATTTGTTCCAAATCCATTAAATAATCCTTTCCAAAATTTTGAGGTAAATTTTGGATCTCTGTCAGACACAATTGTCATGGGTATGCCATGTAATCGAGTTATTTCTCCCATATAAATATCAACAATGTTGGTTGCCTTGTGAGTGAGCTTAACTAGCATAAAATGGGCAGCTTTAGTAATCTTATCCACCACTACCATGATAGAATCATGTTGCTTGTTTGTTTTGGGTAGTTTGGTGATGAAATCCATTGTTACAACTTCTCATTTCCACTCAAGAATGGGTAATGGTTGTAGCAAACAAATTGGGTGTCCATGCCCAGCGTTTACCTTTTGACATTCCAAACATTTGGCAATAAAATCAACAACTTCTTTCTTCATCCCTAGCCAATAATATTGGCTCTTGACAACTGCAATAGTTTTTTGATAACCTGGGTGCCCAGCATAAGGTACATTATGCATTTCTCTCAATATCAGATTTTTCAGTTCCCGAGAATTTGGTACATAAATTCTTCCCCTGTAAATGAGAATTTCATCATTATCGAGCTTGTATTCTTCAATTTTCTGCTGCAAATTACCTTGCTGTAATTTTTCCACTAATTCCTTGTATTGCAAATCTAATTTTGCAGCCTCTAAAATTCTGGGTTTCAAATCTGATTGGTACATGCTAATGGTTGTAGCATGCAATTCATGCACTCTTTTGTTGAGTGTATCAATCACTTTGTTCTCTTTCCCCTTGATATGCTTTATATCAAAGTCATATGCACTTAGAAATTCTAACCATCTGCTTTGCCTAGCATTTAGAGTTGACTAATCAAATAAATATTTCAGACCATTATGGTTTTTTCTTAGCTCAAACCTTTTCCCCATGAGGTAGTGCCTCAATTTCCTCAAGGCATGCACTATGGCTTCCAACTCCAAATCATGAGTGGCATAGTGTCTTTCATGCTCCTTCAACTTCCTTGATTCATAGCATATAACAAACTCATTTTGACTGAGGACTCCACCTAGTCCTTCTTTACATGCATCTATGCATACAATGAAGTCTTCATTTGGGTCTGCAATCCTTAGTATTGGAGAACTTGTTAATAATTGTTTCAAGTGTTGGAAACTCTTTTCACAATGCAATGTCCATTGAAACTTCACACCCTTCTTTTGCAAGGAAGTGATTGGGTGTGCAATCTTTGAGAATCCTTCAATAAATCTCCTATAGTAGCCTGCAAGGACCATGAATGATCTGACCTGTGTCACATTCTTTGGCACTGACCATTCTCTAATGGCTTCTATCTTCTCAGGATCCATTGTTATCCCATCCTCTGAAATGATATGTCCCAAATAATGAATTTTCTTCTGATAAAATGAACACTTTCACAACTTAGCATACAATTGATGCTCCCTTAATACTTGCAATACCATTCTCAAATGATGCTCATGCTCTTTTTCTAACTTAGAATATATAAGAATTTCATCTAGAAAGACAATGACAAACTTGTCTAAATATTCTCGGAAAACACCATTCATTAAGCACATGAAAACAATTGGTGCATTTGACAACCCAAATGGCACCATTGTGAACTCATAATGACCATACCTTGTCCTGAAGGTGGTCTTGCTGATATCTTCCTCTTTAATCCTTACCTGATGGTATCCTGAGCTGAGATATATCTTTGAAAATATCTTTGCATCCTTCAATTGATCAAAGAGATCGTCAATCCTTGGCAAAGGATACTTGTTCTTTACAGTCACTTTATTCAAATGTCTGAAATCAATACACAATATTGATGTCCCATATTTCTTCATCACAAACAAGACTAGGGCACCCCAAGGTGACACACTTGGGCGTATATACCCCTTCTTCAGAAGTTCTTCAAGCTGCCTTTGCAACTCCTTCAATTATGGTGTACTCATCCTGTATGGAGTCTTTGACACTAGCGTTGCTCCAAGCATTAAATTTATAGAGAAATCAATATCTCTCTTTGGGGGTAGCTCTGGTACCTCCTTGAACATGTCTTCAAAATATTACAGGACTGCATAATCTTCCAAATTTGGCACCTTATCTTTAGGTGTCTCTTCCATATGAGCTACAAATATTTGACACCCTTTTCTGTAACATCTCTTCAGCTGCAATGCTGAAATTTCTCTCATGGTTATTGCCCTGAGAATTCCCTGCACTTTCCTTAGGCTCCCTTCCTCATCCAAGCAAGTAAATGTCTTGTTATGACAGTCTAGGATAGCATGATGTTGGTCCAACCAATCCATCCCAATTAGACAGTCATAGGAACCTAAAGGCAAGATGTTCAAATCTGCCCTGGTGTTTAGTCCATTCATGTCCATAATACATGACTTAACCATCTCATTAACTTTTATTTTGGCTCCGGTAGCTTGTTGCACCAACCAAGATTTCCCATGCTTGCTTCTTGGCAAATGAAAACTTTCCACCATCTTAGGATCTATATAACTATGACTAGCTCCTGAATCAATTAAAATAGCAATGGTTTGGTTGTTGATCATACCTTCCACTTCAATCATATGTGATTGATACTCTGCTTGCTTGCTATCCAGGGTTGCATAGATCCTTGATACATTTATTCCCATGTTCTCCATTGTTTCATCTTGTTGTACATTATGAATAGTCCTCACTTTTTCACCTCTGTGAAGACAATCTCTAAACATATGATCTCCTTTACAACCCCAACATTGAATAGGTGTTTTCCTTGGCCTTTGACCCCCTATCTCAATTGTTCTAGGTTCTCTAGAAGTTGGTTGTCCCTAAGGATTATTTCTGAAGAATGGTATCTTAGTTCCCTTCTTCCTCTGATGCACCTTGAATTTCTTTTTTTCTTTCCAATCTTTTTGGAAAGTTGGCCTTACTTTTTGTTTATCATATAGGCATTTAGCTTGCCTTATGGTCTCCTCCAATGTCTTGGGATCATCATATTGTATTTTGTCACTGATGAATGATGGAAATCCACTCAAATACCTTTGAATCTTAATTGTCTCATCCTTGATGAAGGAAACATACTTCAACAGTTCTAAAAACATTTTCTCATATTCATCTATGTTCATACTCCCCAGTTTGAGTTTAAAGAACTCTTTCATTTTCTTGTCATAGTATCTCTAAGTCAAGTATTTCTTCTCAAAATACTTCTCGAATTCCCTCCTAGTAACACTTTTCTCTTTAACATGTTTCACCTGTACAAGTTGATACCACTAGATGGATGCCTTTCCCTTGAGTTGATAGATGGAAATTCTACCTTCTGCATGAGAAGAATAATTATGCAATTGAAAATACTTTCTCATGCCTAGCAGCCATGTCTCTGCATCTTCATCCTTCTTGTGCTCACCATCAAATGTAGGAGGTTTTATTTTATTCATTTATCCTCGTAGTTCATCCACCCCAGACTTCTTATGCTTCCTGGCAGAGGATGGAATTGAGATGTTGTGTTCCCTCTTATTGGAATGCCTTGGGGAGTGATGGTGATGTATGCTAACACTTCTTGTTCTTAGTTTATTATCAAGAAACTTGTGACTTCCTGATTTGTTTGAGCCACTCTCCTTATCAAATTTATTTTCTATTATGTTCAAGCTCTGCATTAACTTCATGTTGAATTCATCTTGCTACTCCTTATCTCTCATAAGCCTTTCATTAACAGCTTTATGGCTTTGGACATCCCTCTACAAATTTTTAATGGTCTCTACCATATTCATATTTCCATCCCTTCCTTCTCCATGTCCATTGGAATTTGTTCCTTCAATGCCCAAATGGACATCCATCCCTCTAATCTCATATTCCTGGATTTAATTCCCCTGTGCATATTCCATTCCTTTGGACTCTGTGTTGATCCTGATCTGATCTAGTTGTTGTTAACTCTGCAAAATCTGCAGCCAACAAAACTTTGTCAGGCTAACTGTTTCAACAATTTCATGAAAATATGAACCATTCTGGTTCAATAATATATCAGAATTATTTCTTCTGATTTCCTGAAAAATTGAATGCGCGGATCAATTTTATGGGTGAATATTTATATTCTATTGTCTGAGACCTTTCCAATTCCTTCTCCCATGCTCAATTCTGAGTCTTGAGTAGAAAGTTATGGTTATTTGAAAATTTCTCATTAATTTTTGTGTTCGCACTTCAACTTGGCGCAAATTTTCTCTGTAATTATGCATTTTGCACCTACTCCATTGGATTTTTCATAGGATCTCAATTGGGTTTCTTCATATACATATTATGGACACTCTGTCCAAGTTTCACCTTTTTCTGGGTTTCGGGCTGCTAGTTACAATTTGTTGAAGTTCTAGGCCAATTCATGTTTTTGGTCTAGAATGCTACAAGTACCTTCTTTTCCCTATTAAACATTTTTAACATTCCCATAAATTTAATTCATCTCTTGGACTGTCTTCTATGGTTTAATATCTTTCTATTTATATTCTTACCAAGATTTTGCAGAGTTAACAACAACTAGATCAGATCAGGATCAATACAAAGTCCAGAGGAATGGAAGATGCACAAGGGAATTACAACCAGGACGATGAGATTAGGGGGATGTATTGGTTGGAATAGCATCATGCTATCCTAGACTATCATAACAAGACATTTACTTTCTTGGATGAGGAAGAGAGCCTAAGGAAAGTGCAAGGAATTCCCAGGGTAGTAACCATAAGAGAAATTTCAGCATTGCAGTTGAAGAGATGTTACAGAAAAGGGTGTCAAATATTTGCAACTCATATGGAAGAGACACCTAAAGATAAGGTGCCAAATTTGGAAGATTATGCAGTCCTGGAAGATTTTGAAGATGTGTTCAAGGAGGTACCAGGACTACCCCCAAAGAGAGATATTGATTTCTCTATAAATTTAATGCCTGGAGAAGCTCCAGTGTCAAAGACTCCATACAGGATGAGTACACCAGAATTGAAGGAGTTGCAAATGCAGCTTGAAGAACTTTTGAAGAAGGGGTATATACCCACAAGTGTGTCACCTTGGGGTGCCCCAGTCTTGTTGGTGACAAAGAAATATGGGACATTAAGATTGTGTATTGATTTCAGACAACTGAATAAAGTGATTGTAAAAAACAAGTATCCTCTGCCAAGGATTGACGATCTATTTGATCAATTGAAGGATGCAAAGATATTTTCAGATAGATCTCAGGTTAGGATACAATCAGGTAAGGATTAAAGAGGAATATATCAACAATACCACCTTCAGGACAAGGTATAGTCATTATGAGTTCACAGTGGTGCCATATGGGTTGTCAAATTCACCAGTTGTTTTCATGTGCTTAATGAATGGTGTTTTCCGAGAATATTTAGACAAGTTTGTCATTGTATTTCTAGATGACATTCTTATATATTCTAATTCAGAATAAGAGCGTGATCATCATTTGAGATTGTTGTTGTAAGTATTAAGGGAGCATCAGTTGTATGCCAAGTTGAGCAAGTGCTCATTTTATCAGAAGCAAATTCATTATTTGGGACATATCATTTCAGAGGATGGGATAGCAATGGATCCTGAGAAGATAGAAGCCATTAGAGAATGGTCAACACCAAATAATGTGACAGAGGTCATATCATTCATGGGCCTTGCAGGCTACTATAGGAGATTTATTGAAGGATTCTCAAAGATTGCACACCCAATCACTTCCTTGCAAAAGAAGGGTGTGAAGTTTCAATGGACATTGGATTGTGAAAAGAGTTTCCAAGAATTGAAACAATTATTAACAAGTGCTCCAATAATAAGGATTGCGGACCCAAATGAAGACTTTATTGATTGCACAGATGCATGTAAAGAAGGACTTGGTGGAGTCCTTAGTCAAAATGGGTTTGTTATATGTTATGAATCAAGGAAGTTGAAGGAGCATGAAAGACATTATGCCACTCATGATTTGGAGTTGGCATCCATAGTGCATGCCTTGAGGAAATGGAGGCACTACCTCATGGGGAAAAGTTTTGAGCTAAGAACAGACCATAATGGTCTAAAATATTTATTTGATCAGCCAACTTTAAATGCTAGGCAAAGCAGATGGTTAGAATTTCTAAGTGAATATGACTTTGATATAAAGCATATCAAGGGGAAAGAGAACAAAGTGGTTGATGCACTCAGCATAAGAGTGCATGAATTTCATGCTACAACCATTAGCATGTACCAATCAGATTTGAAACCCAGAATTTTAGAGGCTGCAAAATTAGAATTGCAATACAAGGAATTAGTGGAAAAATTACAACAAGATAATTTGTAGCAGAAAATTGAAGAATACAAGCTAGATAATGATGAAATTATCATGTACATGGGAATAATTTATGTACCAAATTCCTAGGAATTGAAAAATATGATATTTGGATTCTGACACAAAAATAATCAAGAATTTATAGGAAGGCCTTAGAAACAAGTCACAGTCCACCAATCATGTGCGACTAAATATAATAGTGATAGATGCAAGAAATCCATATCATTTTTCCATTGGTGGCTCTGAGAAATAAGCTTTTGTTTTTTACATCGGAAGCTATCATCAGGATGCTTCGACAAATCAATATTGTCTCTAGATTCATTCCCACCTCAACATTTGATCGACAATGAAAATGTTCACATTATGGGTCTAGCTTATTATAACCAAAGGGGAGTTAATTGTCTCTTACAATGATGAAATTATTTACTTATTTCAAAAGGAAGTGGGTTTGGTCCCAAACCCAAAATTGGTGTCAAGGAAAGGTAGAGAGGATCACTTACGTATCAATCTTACACCAGATGTAATTATGCACATGTTAAGATTACAAAGGAGGAAATATCAACCAAATGTTGAAGAGAAAATATTCAAGGAGCATATTAGGGTTTGAAAACCTTAATATCCAAAACACATGAGAACACTAAAAATTGACTTGAAATGTTAGAAAAATGATTGCAACTGGTCTTGGAAGTCATTATATTCCATAAGATAAATTGAAAGGATTGGAGAAGTGTTTATTTAATTTGAACACTGGAATTAAAAACACTGTCAGAGCAACAATCGAATAATTTTCTCTTCAATTCTAGCTAGGGAAGAAAGTAATTATTCATAATGGTTCTCTAATTGACAAGTTCTTCTCCAATGACACTATAGAAAATATCATATAATCTTTGGAAGCAGTGAGAGATATGGAGGGGAATGAATGGGTCAACGACAAATAAAAAAAAATTAAAGAGATATTCTCCAAATGGTTTGAAGATGACAATACGATCAGGAAGGAAGCAGTTCGCTAGCTAGAGAAATGCTAAATCAAAAGTATGGACTAATTACAAAGAATCCAATAATGGGAAGGATAATTAAAATGACAATAAACCATTCCAATTGTACAAGAGGCGGACTAAAGTCACTGATAAAAGGGACAAAGGTTTTGGATGTTGTTGTGATGACCCTTGTTGAATATAAATATGTGGACCAACAGACCTTAAAGCTATTGAAATATTAGAAGTGAGACATTCTAACAAAGATCATTGTTTCACATGGGTTTTTCCAAGTACATGACGGGATAGTTTGTTTCCTTTTATTTTGAAAATTCATCTTATTTTATTAATGAAGGAATGAGAGTACATTATAAAATCTATGCCAATATGCAAATTGCTCCAAGAAATTCATCATGGTTTGTCGATCTGTATCCTAGTTGAAATTTGGATTTACCCAAAAGAGATATTTTGTAGTTTTCTAAGATGCTTAAGACTATTTGGAAAAGTAAACTTTGGGTGGTATGTGTGCATTGTTTTAAATGTGGCACTAATGCTTTGATTCTATATATTCCTTCCTATGCTTGATCACTCATTTGTTTCGAACTCATTCATTGGGTCTAGATTTTCAAATGGGCATTGGTAGTATCCATCCCTTTACCCAACTTTGTTATAATGGTGGATGGAATGATAATATTGATATTTATGCCTACTTGTCTTCTGAATACATGAGTTTGTTTGTCCACTTTGATACTAAATCCAAAGAGTTTTCACATTGGCAGATTATTTTTTTCCTCTATTTGAATTGGATATGTGTTGTTGCTAACATTGGTTATTTAATAAATTGTAATGGAACGGTTTTGTGAAGTTACTAATGTAACCCAAAGGATATTTAATTTGTGTGTATACATCCAATTGTGTTGCCATGCAAAATTGTGCTTTGAGATTACAAGGTTATAGGTTAATGTTTTGTTTGCTCAGGGGTTGTTGGGTGGATTCAAGTGCTTTTGATTTGTAGTAATTAATGGTTACTATGTTTTCTTGTTCTGAGGACATCACATATTGAAGATGGGAACAAAAGAGCTTGAATAAATGATTTTATTGTAAAATTTAGGATTGTCTTCTATTATGATACATATTCAAAATGAGCAGGAAGTCCATAGATGATGTATGTTGCTAGTATTTTTGTTTGAATGGTTTTCACACTACCACTTAGGATACCAAACCCTAGATCAATCTCTGAGTGATATAATTGTGACCAGGATTAGCACAAGTATCATCTTGCATAATGTTGTAATGGTGAAAGTTGAGAAGATAGAAAGTGGAACCTGGATGGTCTGGAATTTCTAGTAGTTGAAGGGTCGATATCTCCTAAGTTCATGCAGAATTTTATTGAAGATATGATCTAAAGCTTTTAATATTAGGGGAGTGTGCTTAAATGTTAGTGTTACATATGGAATTCATCAATATGTTGTGCACTCACACATTTGGAAGAGAGTGAATTATGGTATTTTTTTAAGGATATTGGGTAGTTCCCCATTCTGTAATATTTTGTATGGAAGGACATTTGGAAGAACCTATTTGATAGTACTGTGATTGTTTCATTTTTCCATTATAGAATTTGGCAGACTCATCATAGGTGGGGAATGTGAATAAGCATGTATTCATTTATAACTTGGGTTCCCTACAACTAGGAGGGAAACCACTCCTACAAGTCAGTCCATAGGGGCATACATTCATGGAAGATAAGTACAGTTGTGTTTGTAACTTCTTCTATGTATTCTTATTATGCTTCATGATAGAGTTTTGGGTAGGTGATGCAGTAGATATTTCTTATGAATTGTTACCCTGCTAGTCAGGGATGGTAGCGTGTTGAGTGAGGGACATGTATTCTTAAGACCTATTCTAAAATTTAACCATTCTAACCATTAAAATTACCATTGTGACCTACTAGTATTGTTTCATATGTAAAAGGTGAGCTAGGAAAACCTTGTAGTTGTCTGTGAATCCCTTGAATTCTAGGTGAGTTCTATGGGGGATTCAATGCACAATTTATCTTATGTACATAATGGTAAAAGGTTAGATTTAATTTGCATGGTGAAACTTTCCATGAGGATCCATTGCATGATTGAGTGACTTTAGGCACCTAAACTAATTAAATTCTTACATACTCAAGGAAATATGAAATGGATTAATAGGGAGACTATATAGGTTCTATGATATGCCAACCTTCTTGTTGAAAGAAAAAGAAATTTTAATCATGAAACATTTAGTATTGAGAACTCATAGTACTCATGATCTTAATTGAGTTAGCTTGGGCTCACAAATCTAACTAAGTAGATACATAAGCTTAATGGTGAATATGTGCCTTAGATCCAAAGCTAGTAATTATGTAGGCTAGTAAATTGATTTTATTGATGAATCATGATATTGTTTTACCACGCATTGATATGTGTTGAAATGATTTGTGTTTCCATGATGTTATGTTGGGATGTTATGTGAACATTTGGTTCCATCTGATATGTTGATGTGATGTGATAGTATCTCATGATGTGATGACATGCAAGAGTTAGCATGTGGATTTTTCTTTGAGAAGCTCATATTATGACTATTGCATTGATTGCATGTTGTGAGGTGGTGATTGTCAAGTTATCCATCAATGGGCTGAGAGGGATGGTTTATTTGATGATATCATGGGAGCCCATAAACATGAAGGAGAATATTATATATAACATGTTATGGGATGGGACAACTTAATCTAATACTTATTCCAGTAATTCTTATGCCTTGTATTGAAGTTGTGATGTCGAAGTCTCGAAGAATGGTTGGAGTGTTGCTCGTCGATGGTGTTGTGGGATTGGACTTCAATTCCTAGGGTTGTACATGGTTTTTGTGGAGGGAGTTTAGGTTAACCTTTTGAGATGCCTAGTGTACGTAAGTACCGATCCATATTCCTACTTGGGCAGATGAGGTCTCAAGCATTAGGGCTCCAAATAGACCGATAGGCTTTAATCCTGATTATGAAAGTCGAGAAGGACGTCTAGAGAGTACTTGCGCTTCCCGAGTGTTGTGATATGGACTTTTGATGCATGTTATAGTCACTTGGGTGGATTTATACTAGTCTAGCAAAGGGTGTTGTGGAAGGTATAGGAGATAACAAAGGGTGTCGTGGATGATGGTGAGATAAGTAAAAAAATATATAAGAAACATAACCAAGCTAACTTCGGGACGAATTCCTTAAAGGAGGGATGTATACATCATGCCCCATATTATTATTATTAAATATAAATAATAATAATTCCAGGAATACAATAATTCTCCTAAAAATTTCATAATAAATACTTAATGGAATAAATAATAACAAAGAAGTATATAATTATTATCCTAAAGGGGGGGGTTCATAATAAGTATTTATTATGGATATTAGGATAACTAAAGAGAATGGTAAAATAAGTGATTGTAATTAATGGAGAAACCCTAAAGTATGATAAATAATCAAATAATGGACCCTTGGGATTGGGTTCTTTACCATGGGTGAACTCGATATAAAGAGGGGAAAGGATGAGAAAAGGGATTTCTCCCTTTTGGGCACATCTCTCTTTAGTTGTAGCTATAGAGAGGGTAAGGATAAGGATTCACTGGCATGTTAGTAGATTGAGGACTTAGGTAACCTACTAATAAAGATTAGAGTAGCAAGGTCTACAATGGGGTGGAGAGTCCCCCCCCCCCACTTTGTGTTGTAGTTTCCAAGTTAAGGATTAAGATATGGCTATGTTTATGAAGTCATCGGGTTGTGGGTAAGTTGGATTCTTCAACATAGGTAAGTTCCTCACCCCTGCAATTTGATTAAATTTCATTAGGGAAATTATTGGTTATTTTATTGGATAATTATGGATTTATCTTTGTTGGAACTTGGTACATTACATGCTATGCATAAAGGGTAAAAATTGCCTTGTAAAATAAAGAGGTCAAAT
>ML849316.1:0-16403 GCA_009831015.1 Picea engelmannii
TATCTTTTCTATATTGAAACTCCACTGTAGAAAAAATCCCTTGAAAAGTACGCAATAATCTCACCTTCACACAACTTGAAGATTTTTGCATCCAACCTCCAACTTTGTTGTTGAGGCCATGAGGTGATTACATTTAGAAATAACAGAAAAGTCCGAGAACCATTCCAACGCTTGAAACACGGAATCTAAGTTTAGCTTGAGTGATGGAACAATCACCTTTGAAATCCAGATTGAAACCTCCCGACTTCCTTAGCAACAATCTAGGGAAAAGCCCTGTGTACAGACCATTTGCTAGAGACCCTGCATCACTCTTGCCCAAGGGATTCTTTCACTATGTAGGGCGACGTAGCGGCAGATACCCATGCTCGTGCCACGATAGATTCGTCTCTCTTCTTATCATTTAAATATGATACAATCATTAATTGATACGAGTGCAAGAATACAGAGAACTTGTAAAACAGATTTATTGGAGCTGGGGATTAGTTTTTTATTACTAATCCTGACTTTCAACAATGGACTTAAATGTGGCAAAACCAGTTTGATCGACAACTGCCATCAAAAGAAAATGCCAAATA
Source organism: Picea engelmannii (assembly GCA_009831015.1). Classification (NCBI taxonomy): domain Eukaryota; kingdom Viridiplantae; phylum Streptophyta; class Pinopsida; order Pinales; family Pinaceae; genus Picea; species Picea engelmannii. The sequence goes on from ML849316.1 coordinate 576, forward strand.
AAGTTTCAGGATGACAAATTACGCTGTAGTTGCGCAAGTCACGTTTAGAAGATAAAAACACATTGCAATTTCTAATACACGGGCATGAGAATCGAGATGATTCATATAAGCAATATTCTTGAGAATTTTTAAAAAAGTTTTTAGATTATGAAATATAATATTATAAAAAAATATCTAAGAACAAAGTTATTTATCCATGTAATTTTGGGTAAATATGTTTAAATCAATAACACGAAAATTCTAATTAATATTATAAGAATTTTATAGATACACAAATTTAATATTTAATATTTATAATTTTGATTCTATTATCAGAAAAAGAAAAGTTTACAGATATTTATAATTTTGTCTAACACCAATAGTTTAGTAATAAATAGTGAATGTTTATTTTCGGGTATTTTTCTGCTTTTCGCTGATGGTAAACTTGTTTTACTAATAAATAATGAATGTTTCTTTATTTTAGGTTTTTTTGGTTTGTTTTATTTTGAGTATTTATTTGCTTTTTGCTAACCGTAAACTTGTAAGTATTTTTTATTTTATTTTTTTGTTTTATTTGCTTTTTACTAACTGTAAACTTATTTTTGTTTGTTTGTTTTATTTTGAGTATTTATTTGCTTTTTGCTAACCGTAATCTTATTTAACTTAAAGACATTAAGTGCATGCAACATAGGGAGCCGGTTTGAATGATTGACTCCAAAACTTCTTTCATAACCCTCAAAACAATCAAGGGCTAGAGCTAGTCCATGGAGGGGAGCTTAATGTTGTTTCTTTTTATATTTTATAAAAGGTAATTGAAAACTTGTAAAAAAATAAAATTTGAGAATGATTATTTTGATTTTAATAATAAAGAGTGTTAGCACTCAAGTGTTTATAAACATAGAATTAATGCCTCCAAAATGTCAAAATGTTTGTTGAAAAATCATATTATTTCTCTATAGGCTCTTGAGTTAATCTATGAATTTAGAAAGACATACATGGTAAACATTGGATAGATCATGTTTTTTAGAAAGGTTTTTTGCCAGTAAAATACATTATCTTTCCTTATTTTAAAACAAAGTTAATATACTCAACTCAAAAATAACTTAGCAAGGCCAAAGAGAGCATCTACTCATACTTTGGAAGAATTGGGGAGTTAACATCGTAAATAAAAATATCACAATAAATTTTATAAAATATATGTTTATTGATTTAGAAGTTTGCCTTGTCAATTTAATGCCAATTTTCAATAAAGTACATACATGATATTTATATACTATAGAATGCCATGAATTCTAAATATTTGAAGGGTTTGTGGGTTGTCTATTGTGAAATTGGGTTTAAAGAAACAAATTAAGTGGCTTTTTTTTGTTATTTTTAATTTTAATAGACATGATTTCATCAAACTAACTCATGTTTGAGTTGCGATTATGAGTCATACTCTCAACTCAAAATCATGAATATGATTTGCAGCTAACTCAAACTAAACAGATTTAACTTGATTGAGCGTATTGAAGAGCATAGTCAAACTTGAGAGTCCATACATACTAGGAAATGCTTTTTAACATTGGCACATGGAAGGGACCATGTTTACATTCAAACTATTTTTTAAGTTAGAACAATCTTGAAATAGTTTAATCAATCCATTTTCAAATTGAAAAATTCAATGAAACTAAAAGTTGGATTAAACATTAGTTCCATCTATCCATCAAGAGTTCCATCTATCCATCAAGACAAGATATTCAATTTCTCTTCTTTGCCAACACATATTACCCATTAATGAATGTCTTCCAATAAATTTAAGTATAGAAACAATCTTCTATGATATGTTCCAAAAGCTCTCAACCACTTACTTTTTCACATATAGACATAGGGTGGAGGTAGGTTGGGGTTGGTTATGTTTAGATTTTTCAATAACCCTTCCCATTATAACTATTTCCACCTTTGACTTATAAGTGACATTCTTGCAAAACATTTTAATACATCCACATAGACACATAGGATGGCACCTTTAAACCATCATGTGTAGATGTGCATTGAGATCAAGCTAGAGGTAATAACCCTAGAAATGAAAGGGTGAGAATGATGCTAAAAATTCATTATCAAAGCATTCCATCTCTAGATGTTATCACTGTTTTGGTTACAATTATTTAGTTAAATAACACTTGGAAAAAGATACAAGAAAGGAAATTATGATGAGGTTGTACATGGAAATGGGAAATAGTAAGAGGTTGTAAAATGCTTGCGAATGTGAGATCTAAGGAGGAAAATGTATCCAATAACATTCTAGAGAATACCAAAGAATTAGAACCAATTTCTCCAAAATAGAACAACTAACCTAGAAATTGTCACTGTTATTATTGTTTTGGTTACAATTATCTAGTTAAATAACACTTAAAAAAACACAAAAGAAAGGAAATTGAATGAATCCATATATTGAAATGGGAAATAGTTAGAAGTTGTAAAATACTTATAGATATAACATCTAAGGAGGAAAATATCCAATAAAGTTCTAGAGATTAGCAAAGAATTAGAACCAAGTTCTTCAAAATAGAACAATTAACCTAGAAATAGTCAAAGTTAGTAAAGATGAAAATATACTATAGAGAAATCCCCAGATGGGGTAACAAGTGCCCAACTGAGCCTATGCAGAGCTTGATAACTACAACTGGCCGTCACCCCTCCCGACTTATCTCGACGAGCATGAATTCAATGCTGGATGGTGGTGATGGGAGATTTGGTCTCAATCGAATTCATTGTTTTCGGCTTGGAGTTATGATAGGATTAATGGCTTTGTGTCATGTAGAGGATGATGTCCCTTCGAGTGTTATGACACACTCTTTGGGTAAGCTTTGAGTTATTTCCCTTTTTGCCCCTGGCTTTTTGGCTCTGCTCCCTTTTATGGTTCGAACGCAATGTTTGGCGCTCTTAGCAGAGGACTTGGTGAGGTTTCAGAGGATTTTACCTCACATCCCTTTCCGGCTTTGCATACCTATACCTGCAACCATGCCTAGGGAGCGAGGTCGCTCTCTCAGAGGCCTAAACTATGTGCGTTATCTGGCAAGCCGCAGAGGCAATGTTAGTATCCTCGATACAAAATCTCACTCCTTGCACCCTCTACAATCCCATACCACTGAATCTTTGGGAGTGCCCATACAAATGGAAGAGGAGCACATGTAGGCAATGGTTTTCGAAACAACAAAAGGCTCAACCACGATTAGTCTATCTCCAAGAAGGCAGTCTCCACCACCTGCACAACCTACAGAGGAACACTACCCTAATTACCTTGCTAACATTCAAGAGGGACATTGGGGTTTCCCTATAGAGGAAGAAATTCCCTCACCCCCTCCTCTACACGCTGAAATCCCTCCCTCTATGGAAGTCTTAGCTCCTCCACAACAATTTTCACTCTCAGTGGACCACCTCAATCTGGTTATGCATATATGTAGGGACATGTCTGATCAACTATATCGCCAAGAGTGCTTGTATCGCCGGATGGACCTCCTATTTGAGGCATTTACAAGGGGTCTGACCTCCAACAATTGTTCTACCTGTCGAAAATCTATGCATCTCGCTCCAACATGGAATCGACACAACCAGGGTGACGACGACTACGACACACCGAGTGCATGGTTTCTCTTGGTTTTGTCTATGTATGTGAATTTTGTTTATTTCTTCTTCCATAGTCAACAATCAATTTGATATTTTTGTAGTCGGCTGTTCAATTCACATCATTGTACTAGTAACTCTCTAAACTCTAAGTCTAAGAGATTGACACTAGGTCTAGTTTTCGATTGTGGCAAGCTGGTTGCAAGTTTATGATGATTATGTATTTTTGAGACATGGAATGCAATGCAATATATTTTAATTTACCAAAAAAAAAAAAATACTATAGAGAAAAAATGAAAAGAACCCACCCCTATAAAAAAATATTAGAAGAAAGAAACAACTAGAAGCCCATAAACATGGTAGTAACCATAAAAATAAAGTATGGAAGTTGTTGATGAGATCCCTATTATGAAGTTTATTCAATTCAATTAACACAAAAAAAAGAAAAATAAGAAAAAAATAATATTAATATCTCAAAATCCATAAACCCCCCACCAAAAAATGCAATGTTCATCTAACACAAATTCTTACTATATGCAACAATAAATCAAACTAGGTAAATGGTCATGGTTAACACGTAATTGCTATGGAGATTCTAGGAACTATGTTTGAATTTGTTGTATCAAGTAAATTTAGAGTAGGATATGCAAGTCAATTCAGGGTGGCCTTTAACCCCTTAATAAAAGAATTTATTTAATTGAGAAATAACAAGGAAAGGATATCACAATTATGGTGTGAATATGACAAGGTTGGACCATTTAGTTAGAAATGCGTTAAAAGGAGTGAGAAAGAATGAGGTCGCAACATCGGAAAACAACAGTTGAATAGATACCTCCCCATGGTAGATGAAAACTTGACAATCAATATCAAGTCAAGGATAGGTGTTGAGGTAAGGTATCTAAGTTGTTAGAGTTATAATGGTCATTTAATCTAGGCATACTAATAGTCACTTTTTGACTATTAGTTTAATTTATGCTTACATGCTTTAGTGTTGTAATAATGACTTAAAGTACATTTAAGTCATTTTAGGGTTTACGAACCTAGGGTTCCTGATGTATCTAGGTAATATGCTTTTAGGGTTTATGCACCTTGGGTTTATGTATTCCTTTGCTATAATGGGACGATGACTCTTCTCTTTTGTATTCCATTGAAGTAATATCAAGAAGCATTTATTTCTCTTAAGTTCTCTCTTGTGTTCTTGGTTTCTTTGTGTGTTTTGTTAGTGACAAACTACATAACAATTTTTTGATACTAAGAAATTGAAAGGGCTTTCGGACAAAGAAAACTAGGTATAATTTGTTTTTGGGGTTTTAAGCCAAGTTTTTTTTTTTCGAAAAAAAGAGATACTATGTTCATATTTATGGTTTTAAAAGATGGGCCAAGTTCTTTTTTCTTGATTTAAAGCTAGCTCTGAATTTTAGAAAAAAAAAAAATACAAAAAAAAGAAGAAAAAAGAAAAAGAAAAGAAAGAATTTTTTTTGTTATAAAAATCAAAAGAAAAAGGGAGAAAAATATATTTTTTCTTGTGAATGGGCAAAGTCTTCTCCAAAAATATGCCATCGTATGATCATATAGAGCCCTTATGGGCACCACCAAATCTAGAAAACATAAGATTAATCCCATGGTGTGATACATAATATGAAAATATTAATATGAAGTTTTTTCTATTAATTCCCCCACCCTTATATATATGAAGTTTTTTCTATTGTGTGTGTGTGTGTGTATTTTCTCTATTAATCCCCCTACCCCTACCCTTATATATGAGGGTGGGGGCGGAAGTGGGGGATTAATAGAGAAAACATAATATATATATATATATATGTTTTCTCTATTAATCGGGTGAGGGTGGGGGTGAGGGGATTAATAGAGAAAACATAATATATATATTGTGTTTTCTCTATTAATCCCCCCACCCCTAACCCCATATATGTTTTCTGGTGGGGGTGGAGGGATTAATAGAGAAAACACACACACACACACACACACACACACACACACACACACACACATATATATATAAGGGTGGGGGGTAATATTAGAATATTAGAGATCATCTTCATTTCCACCAACTTTCAGATTCAATTTATACTCTATCATTGCATGGAACAACATTGTGTTTTGATCAACTACCACATCGCAACTAAGACATGTGTTAGTCTCAACATCAAGAAACTTGTAAGCTTTATGGTTGTCATTGTAGCCTATGAATGATCAAAGTTTGGCATTTTGCATCAAGCTTTGTTTGTTTTTCTTTAAGAGCCCATGCACATACCATTTAACCAAAAACTTTGAGATGACTTAGGGTTTTATTCCAAACCATGCTTGTTATAGAGTCTTTTTTGTTGATGATTGCAACTATGTGAGACATTCTCCAACTTACAAACCCAAGAGATGTTGATCATTGCAGCAATGTGAGATATTCTCTAGCTTACAAACCTGAGAGAAAGCCCCTGAGAAAGGTGTGTGGTTCCTATCCGAGATAGAGCTGGAACATAGAGATGACCTCCTCCATACAGAGAGTTGAGAACAACTCCAGATGATTCTCCTGTGTAACACAGTGAGAAAGGTGATCTACAAAGTTGGACGTGCCTGTGGCTGAGCACAAGGTGAACATGTGAAATCCCAAACTGTTGGGTGCATCATCATGGGAACATAAATGAAGATGATGTATTAGCCTCCTCTGAGCAGAAGAATTGACGAGAAACTCCAGATGACTCTCCTGTGTAATACAGTGGGAAAGAAGATATGTTGAGTAGACGTGCATGTGGACGAGCACAGGGGAACGCGATCCTAGTGGCCGAGCACTAGTGAAGAAGTGGTTCTTCTGTGGAAAGCAGTGAGCCAGAGATATGTACATCCCTATGGATGTGCCCCTAGTGGATGAGCACTAGTGGGTGTATAAGATCCCTTGTTATATTTTTCAAGAGTTAGACCTGCCTATAACCCTAATTGTAATGTAAAGAGTACAGGTCGGCCCCACTTTAATGTGACTGGTAATTAATGTAAAAAATAATTAATCTGGTTAATATTAATTATATTATAAGCTAGTGAGGTCGGCCTTGTTGTGCCAATAGACACTTCTGTTGACAGGTTTAGGTTAGTATAAGTAAAGGTAAATTCCCCATTGAGGAATCATATCTTTCATGTGAGTTTGAAAATTTCAGCAAGTACACCTTCTTGGGAAAAGTGCGCACCTCTCTTGGGTGCTAGTATTCTAGGGTTTGAGTACCCTCTTGTGTGCTAGGTTTTCTTGGTGGTGAAGGTCTTTCTCTTGAAGAATATAGCAAAGGATTTGGATGGGTTTTCTTCCCTTGTTGAGAAGGCTTTCCCAGGATACTTCTTGTGTTCTTGTGCATGGTGCTTCTTCTGTGATCTTGGTTGCTGCAACATTAATGGTTATGGTTAAATGCTAAAAATGGAATGAAATTCATGCTTAACCTTGTTTATTGAAAAATCAACACGGGTTTAGAGCATAGGTCTTGAAAGAACCCATTGCACAAGGATCTACCAAGTCTCCTCTCACTTTTATAGAATCGTACGACCCTCCTAGGGTTTCCAGAAAAATCCGTACGACCCTCCTTTCTGTGGTGTTCTAGCTCTTAATACTTGGACGTTAGGGCTATTTTTGGCATAGAAGAGTACGACCTCCTCCAATGCATCTCCAGAAGATCTTAAAATCAAATTCTGAAGATTTTGAGTTTTTGGCCCTAGGGTTTCCAGGGTGTCGAAATTTCCTGCAGAATCCTGATCTTAGATTTCTGGAACTTTTTGAAGAAACATTTTTATTAAATCAACAAACATCTTTGTGACACTATCAAGTTGATTGTTGGCAGTCATAAGTCCAACATAATTCAAGGTTACTAATTCAACCTAATCATTAGGTTTTCAAAATCCAGTTGGCGAGAGTTTGAAGAAACCAGACAAATGAAGAACAAAGCCTTAGTAGAAGATAGGCTTGATGGCGCAAGCAACTTCAGCTCCTGGAAATCAAGGCTTCATGTAACCCTTGAAGAACATGACCTTTTGGATGTGGTAACTAAAACCCTACCAGACACAATTACAGATATAGAGAAGAAGATAAGAAAGGAAGAAGATGTAAAAGCAAGAAAATTAATCATCTACTCAGTAAGAGATCATCTCTTACCTCGTATTGCCAACCTGAAGACAACTTACGATATGTATGAAGCATTAAAGGAAATGTTTGAAAGTGATAGCACCCTTAGATATCTTACCTTGAAGAGCCAACTTCAAAGTACCAAGATGACGAAAGGTGACACAGTTTCCATCTTCTTTATGAAGATATCAGAGATTAAAGAACAACTAGAAACCATTGGAGAAATCATGTTTGATAGAGAACTTGTCTTAACCACTTTCAACAACCTCCCAAAACAGTGGGAGCCTTTTCTTCATAGTATAAGTGGAAGAGAATCTCTACCAACCTTTGATCGTTTATGGGCAGATTGTACTCAAGAAGAACTTAAACTTAGGAATAGAGGAGTGGAAGACTCCTTAGAAGAAAATCATGCTCTTGCACTTCATACAAAGAAAGGAGGAAAATTCAAAAGAAATTTAAAAAAAAACATTCAAAGATGAAAAGTATTCATCAAACCCAGGTTATCAAAGAAGAGATGTTTCAGAAATTCAGTGCTTCAGATGTGACAAATATGGACACTATGCAAGAAATTGTCCAACCAGGAAGAAGGGAAGACACTATGCTTCTACCGCTGACATTGATCCAGATCCACCTCAAAAGAATGAAGATAAGAGAGAGGATAGGTACTTCCTCTAAAATCATGACTACAATCCAGGTAAATTAATCGATCTCTAATTTTATAGTTGATTGCATTTTTAAATAAATGAAGGATATTATCCCTAGTATGGGAGCCCTCAAAGACTTGGACCATTATCCCTGGTACGAGAGTCCAAATCATATTTGATTGATTATTATGCGAGACAAGCATAGATGTTGTCCTTAAAGAAGAGATACCCATTCAACAAACCCAGAGAATCTCAGATGGAGATTGACAGTGAGACAATACCTTCTCCCCCTTCAGCAGTTCAGAGGGAGACAAACATTATTCCAGTTGATCCAGTTTCTCCAGTTGATATGTTCAGAGATATTGCAGTAGGGCATAAAAGGCCTACCTAGACTCACCCTACAAGAGGTAGAGAAACATACAAGCCTCTCAAGGCACATCCCGAGAAAGCAAAAGATATTTTCGAGCTATCCTTCAGTCATGAGCCACTTCATTAATGCTGAGCCTCCTTGCCTTAGAGAAGCAATAGGAGAACAAGTATGGCAAGATGCCATAACAGAAGAATACCAATATATCTTAAAGAATGATGTATAAGATATTATTCAGGGACCAGAAGGGAAGTATGTGGTAACTTCCAAGTGGATCTATAAGATCAAGCATGCAGCTGATGGAAGTGTTGAGAAATACAAAATGAGATATATAGCCAGAGGTTTCTCACAAACAAAGGGAGTTGTCGATGATGAGACACTTGATCCAGTAAACCCGATACACTTCCATCTGTACTACCATCCATGAGTTGGAAACTGCATCAGATATATAGATTCTTGATGAGTTTGGATTTCATCAAGAGTGTTGTTGATCCAAACCTATATTATTACAGTGTTGGTGACGAGAGCCTGATTTTGATGACTTATTTAGAAAGCCTTGTTGTTGGATACAAGTAATCCTTGAATTATGAATTTGAGTGAAGAATCTGAGTATGATGCACTACTTCTTGGGACAAGAAGTATGACAGAGGACCGATGAGATTTTCCTGAGTCAAGGAAAATATACAGTGAAAATATTAAAGAAGTTCAGTATGACAAGAATGCAAAATCCACCGTGATGGATTTAAAGAAAAAGATTGATGATGATTCAAAATAGATTGATCCAAAGCTGATTGGATCACTGATGTATCTGGTTAACACCAGACTTGATTCATGCCATGCAATGAGTATTCTTAGTCATTTCATGAGTCAACCGAGACAGACTCACTAGACAACAATAAAACATGTATTGAGATATATACGAGGCACAATTGGATATGGCCTGAGATATGCCTCCAGTGTGAACTTGAGTTTGTAGGATATGCCGATTCAGATTGAGCAGAAAAGTACAGTGGACCAGAAGAGCACATTCGGTTGTTGTCTTACCGTGAAGTTTTCCATGATTTCCTGATGCAGTAGGAAACAAAACTTTGTGGCCTTGAGTACCATAGAAGCAGAGTATATAGCATCAAATGAGAGAAGCCATGTGGCTTCACAAGCTTCTGACAGATTTACTTGACCATGAGATGGATCCTATGATGATAACCAAGAGCCGTGTGTAAAGCTCCTTGAGAACCCAATGTTTCTTGATGGATCAAAACACGATGAGATGAAATATCCTTATATCAGAGATATGATGCTGGGGAAAATCGTACACATGCAATACCTTACTACACATAAGCATATTGCAGATATCTTCACCAAACTAACTTGGTGAAGAATGCCTCCCTAGTTGAGAGGGAGTGTTGATGAATCCATCCAAGACAAAGTTCCAAGTACATCCGTGTGAGACTTGGCATGATGAAGAATGCCTCCCTAGCTGAGAGGGAGTGTTGATGATTGCAACTATGTGAGACATTCTCCAGCTTACAAACCTGAGAGACGTTGATCATTGCAGCGATGTGAGATATTTTCCAGCTTACAAACTTGAGAGAAATCCCATGAGAAGGGTGTGTGGTTCCTATCTGAGATGGAGCTGGAACATAGAGATGACCTCCTCCATACAAAGAGTTGAGAAGAACTCCAGATGATTCTCCTGTGTAATGCAGTGAGAAAGATGATCTGCAGAGTTGGATGTGCCTGAGGCTGAGCACACAATGAACGTGTGAAATCCCAAAGTGCTGGGTGCATCATCATGAGAACATAAATGAAGATGATGTATTAGCCTCCTCTGAGCAGAAGAGTTGACGAGAAACTCCAGATGTCTCTCCTGTGTAATGCAGTGGGAAAGAACATTTGTTGAGTAGACGTGCCTATGGACGAGCACATGTGAACGCGATCCTAGTGGCTGAGCACCAGTGAAGAAGTGGTTCTTCTATGTAATGCAGTGAGCCAAAGATATGGACATACCTATGGATGTGCCCCTAGTGGATGAACACTAGTAGGTGTATAAGATCCTTTGCTATATTGTTCAAGAGTTAGACTTACCTGTAACCCTAATTGTAATGTAAAGGGTACAGGTCGGCCCCAACTTAATGTGATTGGTAATTAATGTAAAAGATAATTAATCTGGTTAATATTAATTATATTATAAGCTAGTGAGGTTGGCCTTGTTGTGCCAATAGACACTTATGTTGACAGGTTCAGGTTATTATAAGTAATGGTAAATTCCCTATTGAGGAATCATATCTTTCATGTGAGTTTGGAAATTTCAGCAAGTACACCTTCTTGGGAAAAGTGCACACCTCTCTTGGGCGCTAGTCTTATAAGATTTGAGCACCACTTTGTGTGCTAGGTTTTCTTGGTGGTGAAGGTCTTTCTCTTGAAGAATATAGCAAAGGATTGGGCTGGGTTTTCTTCCCTTGTTGAGAAGGGTTTCCCATGATACTTCTTGTGTTCTTGTGCATGGTGCTTCTTCTTGTGATCTTGGTTGCTGCAACATTAATGGTTATGGTTAAATGATAAAAATGGAATGAAATTCATGCTTAACCTTGCTTATTGAAAAATCAACATTTTTGTGTACCATATACTATATGTGTGTGTGTATGTGTGTGTTTGTGTGGATAATCATCAAGATGGTGGTTGTGGATTTTCTAGTAAAGAAATTGATGCAGGTTCCTAAAATCAATACGACCTTAACACTAATTTACAAGGGGAGAAGAGACAAAAATGGTGGTACAATACCTATTGCTTCCTCAGGTAACCCAAATTGTAGGGCCACACAAGATACCAATTCCTTCCCTTACTCCTTGGGATTGAAAAGAGGTAAGACATATGTTACATTGAATTATAATTTGATCACTAAACTTCAAAACTCCTTTGAGCCCCAAGATTATGAAGAAGGCATAAAAAACTTGGCATGGGAAAAGGCTACGCATGTTGAACATGATATTGGATGAAAAATCAAACATGGGATTTGATAGACCTTGTTCCAGTAAAGAAATCCATTGGGTACACGTGGGTCTATAAATTCAAGTACAAGCAAGATTGGATACTTGATAAGAATGAAGCAAGAATGTTCACAAAGGGATTTTCTCAAAACGGAGGGATTGACTATGAGAAGACATTTGCTCCTACAACAAATGAGAACAATTTGAATGGTTCTAGCTATGACCGTAGAGTTTGGCTAGAGACTACATTAGATGGATGCAAAGTGTGTCTTCTTCAATGGTGATCTAGAGGAAGATGCATACATGTACCAATTGCAGGGATTTTGGGTTCTACGGAAGGAACATTTAATATGCAAATTGAAGACGTCTCTTTATAGGATAAAACAATCTCACATGGTGTGGTACATGAAAATTGACAAATATTTGGGAGAACAAGGATAAATATGTATTTCTAACCCCAATATCTATGTACAAAGTATTAGGAACTTGGATTGATCATAATCCAAAGGCGAATGAGAGATTTATATATAATAATATGGTATTACAATGTAATGTAATATGGTAATACCATATTACATTTTGAAATCGTTTGCAACATAAATATTCCTCTCCTTGGCTTCATTCAAGGATGTGAACAAGGAAGCATCCTTAGCCATATGATGTGTGCACCAAGAGTCGACTACCCATTCATTTTTGGTAGAATGAGGCAACAAGGCTCGAGAAGTTATGGCTTGGAAGGTGAAATTGTCAGTGAGTCGGTGAACAATGAACACGTCGCCTTCAAGGTGTTTAACCTTCTCCTCTAAATTGTCTCTCTTCTTGCAATAGACCTTCTCCATATGTCTAGCCTTTCCACAATACTTACATGTCTTCTTATTTCGACTTTTATGGGGTGCATCTATTTTCCCTTTAGGTTTCTGGTCGAGGCATCCAAGTCTTTGTGTAGGGGTATCAAACCATCCTCTTTCCCCATGATTCGACTTTCCCTTTCCCTTGAGTAAGTGGGCTTGATGTTTACCGCCAAGCTTGCCTTCTTCAAGCAGTCTGTGTTTATTAGTGATCAAAATACCACATAAAGCTTCAAAGGTGTAATCCTTACCATCTTTCTTGAGTGCCTACTAGTTGGTGCGGAAATTTGAAACGAACACATCGAATGGTGTTCTCAAATTCATCAGGAACAACTCGACGAGTTGTCTGTCTTTCTTCTCATAAATCTTTCCACATTCACCATGTTATCGCACAATCTGTATTTTCCCAAAGCCTAAGGCAAGTGAGGAAGATTGGTGTAACAATGATATTTCCTATCACTGTCACCTCAATAGGAGATTCCCACGTTTTAGGAGTAGAAGGAGATCTACCCCAAGGGAGGTGTCCCTAGTGACCTATAGGACTGGGTAAGCTAAGGATAGGATAAATATACCCCTCCTCTCACTGGCCACTCAAATTAGAATGTGTCACGAGGTTTACATCCAAGAGGGATGCAACAAATGAAGATGTTGTAGTGTACCTGCTCGAGACAAAACAACAGAGCAAATATATGGTAGTTTCAAGTACAAAAATGATAGTAAAGCTTCAGAGGACAGTAAACCAAGCAAATTTATGCTAGCTGACATAAAATTGCAGCAAAATGAAAGTGTACAACAACAATATATATTTTGTAACAACTGTAAGAAAAATGCCTCAAAAATGCTTGAAAAGACAATGAAAAGATAACATTTATTACTTAGAATGATATTGATTTGTCACAAACACTTTCTGAGGTGATTAGCTAGAAAATAATATGAATTATGCAAAAAAATTGTTGCTTTTAGATGGCTATAGCAAACATTTATAACAACGACAAATAAATTAGTGTTGTATGCCAAGTTAGTGTTAGTATTTGTTAGTAAAAGCTTGGGGGAGTAAAGTTTGAGTGTTTGTTTGATCAATCATTCACTAGAGCAAGTGGACGAGTGCCTTTTGGGATTATGGAGTCAATAACAACAACAACACAACTTGGAGAAATAACGATGATAATACTTGCCAAAGGAAAAGAGGTGTATGCAAGAGGTGTTGGCACTTCAAGGCCTCGAACATCCAAATATTAAAGACAAATTCACTAGAGAGTAATCACTTTTAGGCCCTAGTGAACCTTCCTTCCTTAGACTATTGAAAATCTATTATGCAATAAGCAATTAGGATGAAGCTACTAGTGTGCTAGCACTTTAGGGCTCTAGTAGTCACTCTTAAGCAAGGTATACTTTGACAATTTAAACAAGTAGAAAAACTATAGAGAGAAAGAAGCACCTTATGTTTCTCTCCTAGGGTTTAAGAAAGCAATTTCATAATATTCAACATGAAATAAGTAAAATTTTCCACAAGCATTTATTACATGAACAAATTGCATATTTTCTACTTACTTCACCAAGAATAATCAAGTCAAACCCTAGTTGAAGACCTTTCCACCATGAAAATAGCCAAGATACACCACAAAACGCTTCTCCAAGAAGATGTGCGTTAGTAATTTCGGCCAATAGCCTCAAAAGGGGCAAAAATTTTAGTGCTCCCACTCAAGTGGGATGAGTTATGATGAGAAAATGAAATAAGCTAGCCATATTTATATGGGAAATCGTGGCTTATTTACTTAAAAGTTGTGTCTTTTAACAAAACAGAGCCTACATGCCAATTTTCTCTTAAAATTCAAAATTAAATTGATTTTCAAAAATTAAACCCTAAAGAGGGTGACATCATCCTTCCTAGGGTGACGTTAGGCCTCCTCCATGAGATGTTGAGGTCATATAACAAAATGTTGGGCCTCCAAAGGCCCTCCATGCCCTCCATGCCACACATGCCAAAACTGCAACCCAACATCTTTGAATGTCAAATCCTAGCCTTGGGTGATGTCATGGGGCTACTAGGGTGACGTCCAAGGTCTCCAAAGCCAACATCCAAGTGGGGAAGGTTGGCCCCTCATTGTCTAGGCCTACGAGGGTGACTCTAAAGGCAACATCCTCTTCCTTCATTGTGAAAATCGGTCGTCACTGTCTTGCCCCAAGCCTAGGGTCTCTGCATCCATCCTTGGGCTTCAAGCCCTCATGAAGGTCCGAACTGATCATCTCCTCATGAATACTTTTCCACCGGACAAGGTCCTGCAAATAAAAACAGGTATGCCCTCTAGGGGTTCATGAGTCACAAGTATCATAACAAGAAAGCCACATCTAATAATCAAACCAATCGAACATGTGCATCAAACCCCCCTTTTCAGACCAAACAAATGCTCAAGGACGTTATACAATTTGTCAAATTTAGATGTGGGAGGGGTCTCAAGGTTCCCTATTGGGTCAATCGATCCTATGGTCCAAGGTGTTTCCCAAGCGGAACCTATCCTAGTCATGTGTGCATGTGGGATGGTGTGGGGTGAACTTCTGGGCATGGTTGATGACATACAAGGGTTTGTATTGTCTTATTGTTGGTGCAATTATTTGCATAATATATTACCAAACATAAATTATCAACTGGGATTCGTAATCTGTAGAGTTGATGCACTATATGTGCCGATAACAGATAGGTTCCTATGTCTTTTTAGTATAGCTTAGATAATAAAACCAACAATAACAAAACACTCTGTTTTCAAAGATAACACTCTTCACACAATTTAGAAATTAGAAAGCAAAACTTGCAATCATGCACTCAAAATATTTTGCACAGATAATGCCTTGCCCATTTACAAGCTCATGAAGTGGAAATATGGACTTTGAATTAGTTATCTGTAGCTTCTACTCTTAACAACAACTAGCAATCAAATCTAGGCACACTTCAACAATACAACTCCAAACTTAGAAGGGAAAAATGATAACAAAACTTCTCAAGCAAACAATGAATCGAAAGGTTCTTTCTTAGGTGACAAATCTGTTCATTAGAGGCTCATGAAATGAAAAGATGAACTTAAGATCTATCTCCTGGAGAAACTAAACTAACAAGTGGGATGATCCATTAAAGCTCATGTATAGTGAAATATGGAGATCCAAATGTTCCTGCATTAGCACACTTTGCAACAAATTCGAATAGTGAAATCAAACAAAATATCATGAAATCAAAATAACAAATACATGAAATGAAAATCTACACTAACAATTTACAATATGCTTACCA
>ML849316.1:16453-28568 GCA_009831015.1 Picea engelmannii
TAACTTCTAAGAGAGACAAAATCACTGAATTCAATCTTGCATTAATCTCCAACAAGTAGGTTTACAAAAAAAGTCTTTTCATGAATCCATTCTACATCATAACAATTCTCCTTTAAGAACCATTCTTACATCATGATAATTCCCTCTCTACTCAGACCTATGAGGTCTTATTTATACATAAAATCCATGGAGGAATGGATGAAACCGAATCCCCAAACTAAGAAAACAATTTTTACAATTTTAGGATAAATCCCAAAAATCTGTGTTTTTTAACAATTTGGGTAGATTCGACTTAGTCCCCCACCCATATCTCCCCCAAAAATTCTAATTTTGAAAAATGGCCCTTGTTTAACTCAATTTGTTATATTATGGACAAAACCCATGTTTTATAATTTCTAGATTTGATACCATATGCACGGAGAGGCGCAAGTTGGCAGTTTGAGTTTTTTTTATAATTTTGGCAGAATCATTCCCCCTGAGCTGGAGGTCCACACGTGCGAGATGGGTGAATTCCGACCCACAAGTCCTCATGAAAACATCGTTCTGGACAAAACCCATGTGCCTGATTTTCCTCTAGAATCTTTCCAAAATTTTGAATTATTTCTAGTACCGGATTAGCACAGGTTGGTACCGAAATAGGTGGAGCCTTGGTACCGGAATAAACTGGGTACCAAATCATGCTTCTTAAGATTCAAAGTGATTAGTATCATACATAATCAATCATTTAATCGAATTAACTCAATAAAACTAAACAAATCATTCTTTAATCATAAGTTACCTCTTATGCACGTGAACAAGGTTATCGAGTGTATTATGGAGGAAACAGTCAACACTTATCTATGGGCGCCTTTGTAGAGGGTGAGCTGCCCTTCGTCCGCGATGCAACATTTTTCCAAGCCCATTTATTTTCCATTCTTTGTTCTTAGCTCTTTCTTTATATTTCTTTCATGCTTCAAGGAACAAGTTGGAGGCCACTATCCTGGCTTGGTGTCCAGATATCGATAATGTCATTCACAAATACCTTAGGGAAATGAGTATGGAAATGAGAAAGTTGGCTCGTGATGAGACCCCCTTTTCGTCAGTCGTGTAACTAAGAACCACAACCCTGGCTTGATGACCAGATGATGGTAATGTCATATCGCTAAATACCCATGATCATGATAGGTTGGCTCGTGATGAGACCTCCCATCCTCCAACTAACCCCTTAAGTGTCCATTATCATTTATTTTGTAGGTTCCCCATTTCTTATAGAGAAGCGTTTCATTAATTTCTCAGGGATCCCTGGGCGAAGCATATCGAAGGTTTTATGATTGGATTTTATCTTTTGCCAGCTTCTTTTACTTTCTAGGCCTTCAACCCCTTCTTCCCATGAAATAAGGTACAAATCCCTTCTCGGGTCAGTGTACTTGAAAATCTCAAAAGGTTGGGGAGATGGAGGAAATGAAGTATGAAAAGTGACAAGTATGAACAGGAATGGATGATGACTCTTCAAGGAACCCCCCAATAGCAACCTATTCCTAAGGGTAACCAACTTACTAGGATACAATGACACCCACTAGGTCTAAATAAGGCAAAGAGCATAAATTCCAAGCAAACGCCCCAAAATTAAGAAAGATCTTTTGCATCATGTTCATATGCTTCAAATATCAGAGTGACACTTACCATGATACCTAGACTCATTACCTCATGGAGAAAGACCCATTTCCTTCTGGAACCATGCTGGTGTGGTGGACGCTATTGTTGGTGTTGTGTAGAATGCATCAATGAAAAGAAGGGCCCTCTGGGGCTATGCTTTTTCCATCCAGCTCTCGACACTCCATGTCTGCTACCTGTGGGCCTCGATACATGATCTCCTTAGTTACCCCTAGTTTTGGGGTAACACACCCAATTTAAACTGGAGTTCCTTTACACACGCCAAATAGTCCTCTATTCTGTCAAAAGAATGAGGATTGAGAGAGATCAAATCTTTCTTCAACTGCATGATGTGGCTTTCATCGACTCTGCTGAAAAATGAATTCAACTTCTTTCAAACTTGATGAGGGCAACCGATTCCATTGATATGAAAATGAATCTCTCACGAGATATAGGTCGTGATGAGCCCCACAACCTCATCCTTCTTTCCATCAACAACAAACTTTTCTTGATCGTCTGTTGGATATGAAATCATAGTCTTCATATACTGCCAGAGTCCTTTACTCTTCAATGGGGTTTCAATGTCTAGTGCCCATATTTCATAATTTGATCCGTTCAAAATTACATGATCAATCTTCGAAGTCGTCTTCAATATCTAGATAGAATAGTTTTGTTTCAACAAGTTACAATCGACAAACCATCGACCAACAATAAATCACACAACAGATCAAACTCAACAAGGTTTGCAGATAACATGCGAGGTTTCAAACCATCGACTCTGATACCATGTTGGGGATTGGGTGAAACTTTATACGAAACAAACAAACAGTACTATAGATAATCGAAGAGGAAATAAGATTTCGAAGATAGAAAATGTGGTTTCTAAAGACACCGTTACAACACTTAAGCACAATGCATTGTGTTCAAAACATCATAATGCATATTGGACATCTTGTACACAACAATGATATCGCCACGATGATAATGACCCATTGGGTCTGTTATTTATAGCTTCAAGATCTAACCAACTTCCTTGAAATTGAGAGGATCTTGTCCACATATAATTGTCAGTTGTTAGAGTTGACTCTATCAAATCCGCACCGTCAAGTCGGCTTGACCTGACCGTCCATGTGTCCAAATTTTAGTCGATTTATCGTTTGGTCAATCCACCGACTGACTATCTTCAACTGTTAGATCGATAGACTTGTCGACTACTTGACTGACTAGTGTAGATATTTGTTCGATCGCTCGACCAACTATTTCCAGATGTAGGTCGACCACCCGATTGACTGATTCATGGTGAAGTGTGATGAACCATCATGACTTGTTGTTCCAACAATCTCAATTCACTTTAAATAGAGATCATGGACGAATAAGATGATAAGACATAGATCAACTATCAATATAATCAAGGAATATGAATATCATTAGATCATCTATGCACATGAGAGAATGGTGATAATCAGACAACCCTAGTACAACACACACTAAATAAGAACACATGCCTGTTAAAGTACATTAGACCAAGTTTGTCTTAAGTGACTCATAATGTCTAATATCCTAATATTCCCCCTTAAGAACAACTTGGGATAGGATAAAGGATTTACAAAATAACATAGGAGAAGGAAGGAAAATTAAACCTCTCACCCTTTAACGAAAAGTTCCTTCACACCTAACATAGCTTGAAGATGAATATTCTTAGCTTCTATGAAGGGCCTCATGAAGATTTCAACACCCTCATCATCTCTTCATAAAAATGCTAAGTCAATAACCTGATCATGAATAAGCTACTAAATGAAGTGTATGTGTATCTTGATGTGATAATTTCATCAATGTTGAACTAGATGATGGGAAAGTTGGATGGTACTCCAAATGTCACACTAGATAATGGTTGGATGCACTGTTTGGAACCCAAATTTAGAAAGGATCTATTGAAGCCAAATCTCTTCTCATTTTGAGCGAAATATTTATTTATACTCTACTTTAGCCAAACAAAGATACACCACCGAACCTTTCTTACATTCCTATGTAACAAGACCTGAATCAAGATTGGATACATAACCTATAGTGGACTTCATATAATCAGATTCACTAGCCCAATCAAAACTTATGGTACCAACGAAAGCAATATAACCCCCTGAACTCTACTATAGGCCAAACTAAACTATACCTTGGATGTGTCGAAGTGGTTGTTTTGTTGTTTTTTAGTGGCTCTCATGTAGATCCTAGATAAAGAAAGTGACCATACCAACAACAAATAAATATTTGGAAGAGTATGAGCCAATTACAACAAACTACCAACTCAATGTTGATATAAAGTGTTATCCACTTAAGGTGTCAAACACTTGGTAGATCAATTATCTCTAGATCTAAAAGGGGTTAGGGTTGATTTACAATCCACCATTTGAAATCTACAAGGGATATCTAGGGCATACTTAGGATAAGAAATGAAATCCCGCCTTAGTTTTCAAAACATGTAAGCTAAGACAATAATGCACATGTCATAAGTTTGTATTCTCAAATTGGTTCCAAATCCTAGACTTCACTTGGTTGATCAAATGAGGATCAATGCATGTGAGAATGAGATTATTAACATAAAAAAAAAATCAGAATCTCATCACCCACTCACCGAGTATAAACATTTGGATCAAAGTGGCATTTAGAAAATTTTGAGTCAAGTAGAAAACAAATTATCTTCTCATACCAAGCTCATAGAGCTTGCTCGAGTCCTAGAGATAGTTCATCAATCAATATACAAGATTATAGTCACATTGAATAAACTCAAGAGGTTGTTGAATATATCTGGACCAACAGGAAGGACGCCAACCTTACTTAGACAACTAACATAAGAGGATAAATAGTTTGCAACAAACAAGGAGATAAAGAGAATTAATTATATGCTAGTTTGCTGATCTTTGTCGGCGTCAGTGAGTCCCTTAATTGTACTAAGAATTAGCCAGTCTAAGTAAGCAAGGTGATGCCTATAATAATTGTCAGTGAGATTGTGTGAATAATTGATGCGGGAAATTTCTCTTGCCAATCTGAATACACAAAGAATCGTAGAAAACTAAAAGCGACAATTGTCGTTGTAATGAGTCTCCTTGAATTATTAAAGGATATATATTTATCTAATTCAATTGATGAAAATTTTCCGAACCTCGTCTCTCTTTTCTGAGTGTAATAATTTATGTTGTGTGATTGTTTGAGATCGATGCACACCAAAGGAACTTGTGCACCCCTCTCTTTTGATAGCGTTTTAGAGTGCTACTTGGGAGTTTGTGAAGGCAATGTGAATTGGTTAAGCTAGTGTGCCCTCCTCTATTACTCTTCATTTTAGTTTGTTGTTGGGGGCGTTTTGGAGAATAGTGCGACTTGGCAAAGGAATCTGCATCTCTCTCTCATTGTAAGATCGTTGGTACTGAATGAGTATTCCTCAAAAATTGATGCGCCCTCTATTAAATTGAGTCGCCCTTGCTAACTGCGTCCTACAATCAGATCGATAACGCTTTGTGCATATTCACGTGTAAGAAGATGGACTTAACATTCATTTGATGGAACTCTTGTCTCTGTTACACTATAGGTGATAAAACAAGGTGAATGGAATCCATCTTGGCAATTGGGGAAAAGCTTTTAGAATAATCAAGGCCTTTAACCTAGGAGAAACCCTTGGTTACTAATTGGGCCTTATCCTTGTCTACACTTCCATCTGCTGCATTCTTTGTTCTATAAACCCACTTACATTTCACAATATTCCTCCCACGGTGGAGATGGACTAGATCCTTGGTATCATTTTCCAACAAGGAATGATACTCTTCATTCATTACTTCATCCCATTTTAGCAAACCAAATACTTCATGAAAAGTTTTTGTATTTAGAGTAGAATGTGGCTATACAATTATACCTACAATATTTAAGTTATTGGTACATGTTTGTTTGGTTGTGAGAAGATTAGGCATAATGTCCTAATTTAACCAAGTGTAAAATTGTAAGACTTCATGAGGTGAAATGGTAGGTTGCTTTGCTGGGATTTCAATGGTTTGATATTATAGGGTATCTTAGATCCCGATCTCTATATTGACCAAAGTAGTTTCCACCCTTTCACATTTACTATGTTCTCACTCCTTGGCTATCATGTAAGTTGGCATCACGACTCTTTTAGCCTACCATAAGGTGTGCAAGTGACTTTAATATGGATACATATTTTTCTGCTCTTCTATTTTGGCTAACTTTCAAGGAGAACCTACACAAGGTGGAAGTGTTGGTAGCCATGGTTCTTTTGAAGGTTTTGCAAAAATTCATCTTGAAGGTGGTGCACGAGGTAATGAAATCCCTCCTAATGAAACACCCATAGACATAGATGTGAATTGATATTTATTTTTCTATGATATTTTGAAGTAGCATGCCCCATTAGGTTATTTTGTAGGATGTATCTTGCTACATTCTCTTATAAATTCCTTGATAAACGATGCATGCAAACCTCATGGATGGTTGTGTACAACCATGCAAATCTTGGTTAAAGGGTTTTTCTAGTTTATTTTTGAAGATGAAAGTCATTTCCATAACATTGTTAGTCACAACCCTTGGATTTGTTACAACACTTTAGTTCTATTTGAGTGGTATGGGTCATTCTTTGTGGATAAAGTTGCATAATTGTATTACCTCATCTATTTGAATTCCCGGGTTTTCGATTACAATTTTAGGAATTCTTAGAATGCATCTCTACACCAATTGTTGAGTTCATATCTCACGATTTATCTATGTTTTTCAAACCATGGCCCTAGAGAAGGGTGTATCAAAGTTAACCTATAAAACAACTTTAAGGAATTTGTTTATATTTGGTTAAGGGGGAATTTTTGTGTTAATGAGTCTATAATCAACCTCTTGAATACTTGTTTTATATGTCATATACTTGATCATAGAATTAAGGAATGTCCTTTAATGGAAAAAGAAACACCCTCTAATTCACAAGCTATTGGGACTTTGCAAGATTATGCCCAAATGACCTTGCTCATTGTAGATAATGAAGGTTGGGTGCAAGTGGCTAAGAAGTAAACAAATCTACAAGCACATAAGTCTCAACCAATAGTACCCGACCTTGGGATGACTTCAAAAAAACCTACTACCTCAGTCACAAGTAAAGATCATGTTGGTTCTTCCCAAATCACTTCCTATGGAGAGAGTGGGATCCATAGGGTCTGATCCCCTCCCTCACTCAAATCTTAGTTGAGTATATATGATGCAAATAATCGATAGAAGCCAAAGAAAAAAACCCTCGATGATTGGTTTCCACCTAAGATGAAAAATGTGATTTATCCTAATACCTTTAACTCACTAGTAGGCCTTGAAGAGAAGATGATGTATTTTCATGTTGAATGTTCCCAATTACGTTTGTATCATGGAATGGACAAGGTCTAATTGATTCCACAAATCCATGGTTCAAAGAGTTTGTAAAATAGTTTCATACTTAGACACTTTGTGTTTGCAAGTAAATTTTGTTGGTTTGATGTTGAGAATGATCCTTCACGTAATTTGTCCCAATGATATTGTTTTTATACTAATAATGAAAAGGGAAAATGTAGGACACCACTCTAGTATACCTTAAAATTTATTTCTTAGTTCGCATGGGACTAACCCCTCACATTTCCTTTTGTGGACTCTATTTATTTGGATGGCCATTGAGTGCTTGGGATCACCAATATATATGCTTCAAATGATGCATATATAAGAGAAACCTTCTAGGTTGGCTAGATAATGAGCTCTTGGAGGAAAACTAACCATTTTGTGGCAATTTTAATAATGTTGAGACATAGGAAGACAAAATGTTTACTGCTTGTTAGAATGCTCCCAATGAAGAAAACTGTTTGTTAAATGGTTGAATGACTAGATTGGGGTTGTTTGATCCTCACAATTTCATCACCAAGACTCTCCTAATATTTGGTTCACTTGGTCTAACTTTTAGAAAGGTAACAAAAGGGTTTTGAATCAACCCTATTGAGCCATGCTTGATAAGAAAAAAATATTTTTGTTTGATTGTGTGACGAGAGGATGCTTGTTTAGGTTCTCGAAGAGGTATTCCTCTTTGACCACTAGTCCATTTTTTTTTCTCTATTTCATGGGGAGAAACAAAAATAAAATTAAAAAAACTAGTTTACTTCTCAATGTGTCTCACTTGAAGAAACAAACTCCTATTGAAGCCATTAAGTAAATATGGAACCTTATGCCACAACCAAGAATGCCTAAGGTTTCGATAAGACAATGCTACTAGTCGAGTCATTTTTTTTATTTGGTATTATGGGAGGTAGCTTGCCATTTTCAAGTGAGTGAAGCAAATGGTAGTAAAATAAGAGATTGAACAAGTTTTTCATTAGTTACAATTTATTCCTTATGATGAACAAAACCATGTCGGGGTGTCCAAGCTTAGAAATTTCCTAAAAGTGTATGAAAATTATAAGGCTTGGTGGGCACAAATTTGTGCTAGGCTCCACTGGCTTAATTTGAGGGATAAGCCTACAAAGACCTTCTTCAAATCCTTGACTATTAAAGAAGCAACAAAGAGAACGGAATCCATTGAAACTCCTACTAGGTTCATGATCAACTAGGAGAACATTGAAAAAGAGTTGTCATCCATTACAAAATAATATTCTTGTCTCAAGGAATGAATGGGGAACATAGGGTGGCCATTCAAACTTACATCAATGTTGTCCCTCATCGACTGTCATTGGAACATCAATGTCTTTGTGACCAAGATTTGTCATTGGATGAAATGACAACAACCACGATGGAGATGTATGGTGACAAATCCTAGGGCCTCGATGGTTACTCACGTGAGTTTTATAAGGCCACACAGATTGTTTTGGGCCTAGTATTTTTCAAATCTACAACATGGGGGCTTCACCTTGTCGACCAATATCTTATCACATTCATTCATAAAGGGCCTTTTTAAATTGAGAAAAACAAAGTCAATATATTGTAGGTATTGGGGAGGGGATGTGGGGTCTCAAGGGGTTTATAGGTATTGGGGGGTATGAAAGGGGTATCTATTAAAAATAGGGGTTTCTTTTATTGGAAAGATGTATTGGGAGGGGGGTTCAAAAAAAGGATTTTGGGAGATATTTATCAATATCTAGTGAACTTAGGGGTATTATTTAATATCCCATGAACAAAGGTGCTATGTCACAGGTTTACTGAGTGAAGACCCTGTGGTCTACAAGGACATGGTGCATAATCAATCATTAGGGAAAAGTATCAATACAAATATTTTCAAGTTTATATTGAATGTTAGGGATATGAACCGATCACTGTTAGCATCTAATTATCACTCTTAAAAAGTTTCATACAAAATCCTAGCGAAAGAGTTAGCACTTTGTTTGAAATACTTTCTCCAAATATTTGTTAAACTCAAGTACACTAGATTCATCAGAGGATGACACATTCTTGACTCATTATTGCTTAGGAAGGAATGGAGTGTGCTATATTCCTAGCACCAGATGCCAATATTATTAAAATTTATTTTGAGAAAGCATATGATCAATAGAGTGGAATAGATTTGCATTCTTGACATTCTTAAGGTTCTAGGTTTTGGCTCTTTTTTTATAAAAGTTGTGAACACCCTCTTTGTGGATGCTGCAACATCATTATTTATAAACTAGGAAAAATATAAAGGATTTGGCCTCTTTAGGTTGATCCAATAAAGATTCTTGTTTCTACCTACTCTTTATGTCATTGATGGTTGTACAAGCTTTCATGGGCACTTTCTCCATAATAGAATGGTTCAAGATCTCATAAGGGTATTCCCTTTCTTGTACTTGAGCCTGATTAACTTGTAAATGACCATTTTGTTGATGACTCCTTCCTTATACTGCTAGAAGGAAAGGAAATATTGGACAATGTGATGCACTTTCTTGCATTTTTTGTGATCCTTTGGGTATAAATTGCAAATGGATAAAACAAATAATTTCAACATGATCCAAACATATATCCATGATTGGTTCACAATTAAAAGCTAGGATTAGATTCATCTAGGATAAGTGTTCAAATTTTAGAGGATCTTTTTTCTTTCTATACCTCACCTAATGAGCTTTGGAATGTGGTTGTTCAATGGGTAGCTAAGAAAATCGATAGATGAATATCAAGCCTATGTGTTTGGATACCAAAATTCAAATCTTCACCAAGTCTTATTTTCCACTCATAATTACTATTTGTGTTTCTAGGTACCCTTAGTTAGTGCTTATCAATAACTTGCAAGGTATCTTAGAGACTTTCTATGCTAGTTCCAATGGAGAGAATTACTTTCACATAGTCAAATGGATCCTTGTGCACTTAGGGACTAGTAGGGAGATCCTTGTGCACTTAGGGACTAGTAAGGAATGGGCATTAGTGCTACATGCACTCAAGGTTAATCCCTATGTGACAAGTGGACCATGGAAGTTAAAGAAGAGAAATAAGCACATGAGATTATGATAAGGAACTATATTACTTAAGGAGACCCATTGGACATAAAGGTTTTGAACCATTTAAATCGTAAAAATTTGCTTGTTAATTATGTTGTGGTAATAATTAAAGGGACCTTTTTCACTGAGAATATTTGGAGGGCCTAGGATGTCATTAAACTTAAAATATTTTGGTAGTGTGACTCGTGTTTTGTCCTTTCCTTTGATGACCATTGTCTTTGGTAGTCACCTCACTACAAGGAGAACAACTTCTAGCAGAGGCTTTTGTGGAGGTTTTTAGTGTTACAAAATTTGGAAAATTTTTCAAAAAAATCTCTGCTAGAATCTCCTCTATTCGCTGTAGAGGTTTTAGCGGAGGTTTTAACGAATGTTCCGTAAACTAAAAAAATGGGTGGGGGAAGGTTGTAACAGATGTATTTTTTTTTTCGATGCTTTTATTATCAAAACACACCAGTGCACTATTAAATAAAACACCTCAGTGCGTACCTACAAATAAAACGCACCAAAACGACCTTACATAAAATTCCCCAGAATGTACATAAAACCAAAAAACGCACCGGTGTGCCATTGCATAAATTTCCAATGTGTACATTAAACACAAACACATTTGTGTACCATTACATGAAATGCCCCGGTGCGTACATAAGACAAAAACGCACTGATTCACCATTACATTACTGCCCCTTTGCATAGCTATGAAGAAAACACATTGGAGCAGTTATAGTTATTACACCAGAGATTCCCATTTTATTATATGCAGCGCCGATGCGCTTGTGTTTATGTCTGTCCCGATGCTTGTATAATTTGTACGTTTCGGTGCCTGCATTACCCTGTGCACTGAAAGATACTGAATTTTTGAATATTCGAGGTGAGATGTCCACGTCATCCTTTATTATGAAGCAGCGATGATTTTATTAAATATAAAGAATCGATGCATTTATTTTATTTAACACACCACTGCATTTGATTTATTGAAAGCACCAACACTATTATTATATTAAAAAAACCGATACATATTTATCACATGCTCACCATAAAATTTTAAAACGATATATATTATCACACGTTTTACACACCGGTGCTTCAGTATGATTAATATGCACCGGTGCATATAACCCCTTAAAAAACAACGATTTCTATATTATTTCAGGAACCATTTTGTGAATTCATAAGAATGCACCGATATGTATATATCTTAATTAATTGTTTTTTAACAAATATTTTTTTATAATAATAATGTTTTTTATATTTTTGTTATTGCATTTTGATATAATGATTGCATTAATGCCTTATCCAACGAATTACACCTATGTTATTTGCAACAATGTAAATCATTCACATATTAATTAATCAGTTATTTGCAACAATGTAAATAATTCACATATTAATTAATCAACAATACAACATTTTACAATGCAATAAAATAACAAACCCATTTTATTATATATGAATAAGAGACCCATGGTCATACAAAATGAGACAACTTAAAGGTCCACAATAATGAAAATGGAACCAATATGTAATTAACAAAGTTACCGACTTAACGAGAACTGTGACCTCAAAACAAGAACTCTAGCCATTAAAACTCATATTTTTGCATAAAAAACTTGAAAATCAATCCCCAAATCAAAAAGTGGTGCTACCGGTAGCACCATTTTTTTTAAACAGGGTCAAAATTACAACATTTTTCAAACATGGCCTTTGAAACTCAGACAGTAGCTCAGGAAAACCTTAAAATCAAAACCTAAATAAAAAAGTGATGCTACCTAAAGCAAATTGTTTTTTCCTAAACGCGAAAATCATATCTCTTTACTACCTAATTGAAATTGTGACATTGACAACAAATCCCTACGTAAATAAACAATCCAAAATTGGATCCCAAATGATCACTTGAAAATTTATTTACAAACTTTTTTTTTTTTAATTTACATTAAAAAATAAATAAATAGAAATGACAAAATCTTCTTAAATAAATTTTTTTTAATAACCAAAAAAATACATTTAAAAAAATATATTCAAAATTGAATTTAAGA
>ML849316.1:29290-43287 GCA_009831015.1 Picea engelmannii
AAAGCATTGTTGATATAATTAATATAAGGGTTTCTTAATGTTCCATAAATTATAAAACAAGGGAAGTTAAACAACATAATTACTTAAAAAATGTTCAATTAAACCTAGATACTTCAACATATACTCACAACCTTTAGTTAACCCAACGTTGATCAATTGTTTGGTTGGCTCTTCTTTGTATGCTAGCACCTATTAGAAGACATCCATGGACCAATAGAAATTAATTAGTTAAATGTAAATATTACAACAAATATGAAAAATTTAGTAATGTCGAAAATGTAAGTACTTACAAACTTTGTGATCAACCCTTTTCCTCCTTATCGTCCTATCTTATGTGCTGATTGGGTTCCATTTTGTTTTATTTTTTGCAACAAAATAATTGAAAATTAGTATTTAATATGACAAATAAATTTTATGTACATAAAATAATAAATAAATGATCACATACCTCTGATCCACGTTGTTGTTGGGATGCATCCTCCTATGATGCAATTATGTTAATTTCTTTTACCATGTCCTTGTACATTCTTTTGTACATCTCTACCGACATGTATTGGCATTTCCCTCATTTTTCGCTTGGAATTTTCATAATCTTTTTGAAAAATGAAAAAGAACAATGATTTTTTTTAAATGGACATGGAAGTAAATATAGCAAAACAAATTGATTTGGTGATTATTGGAACATATTATAGAAAAACATGTTTAGTAATAATACCTTTAATATGATTCTTTTTCATTATTGTAATTTTTTTTTATTGCAAATCCAATGGGTCTCATTGACCATGGCTCTAGAAACACTTCTTGTAGTGTATGTATAACCTGATTCTTGGAGTCATTGGATTGATTTTTGTATTGTAAGTGGAAATTACATCTGTCCGTTCTTTCCACTATATCCCTCAAAGCCCTGTAAAACAATTTTCCCCTCTCATTAACTTCAAGTACCATTCCAAATGAAATGATGACCAAGTCATCATCATCATTTACATCCTTAACAATTTTTGTCCTTTTAGGACAAGATTTCATTCCCTCGCTATCAATCCCTGCAAAACATTAAAAAAATGTGAAATTGAGTGTTTAAAACTTGTTGACTATTAATGTTAAGAAATTCATTTTTAGTAAAAGTCAAAGAAAAATTTAATGTTGATTAGCTTTCGATCCACTTTCTTCCTCTCTTTGCAACATTTCCAAAAACCTTTTACGCACTTTTGCACTCATATTGTGAACAATATTGTTGATTTTCTTCAAGTTTTTTCTCTGCATGACATGCATTAACCAATACACATAATTAATTTAAACTTACAAATATTTCAAATATATTAACTTTTTAATAAAAGTTAAAGAACTTGCTTCCCTCTCTTCTTGGGATGAGCTACCATTGCGCTCGCTACAATAATATGTTTTCTTTGAACTTCTATTAGCCATCTTGTATAAAAAAAATCATGAATCATCAGAAATAGAAATTATGAAAATTTTATACAATCTAGTATTTTGGTGCACACCATTAAACAAAACGCATTGGGGCTTCAAATATATACTCGTACTGGTACGCACTATTATTCATTGCGCACCGCTAACCCATACAAACGATACACAAATGGATACTAATTATTGTTTCGACCAATTGGTACTTTTCATAGATATATGCGCCTCAATGCGCTTTTCTATAAAGTGAGCACCAGGTCGTAACCTCTGTATAGTGCGCATCGATGCGATTTTCCTGTACAATGCGTACCACGTACCTCATAAAAGTTTTTTGAAAAAATCGCTGACAACAATAGGGTTGAAAAGGTTTGGGATTTGATGCAATGATTGGCACCATTGCAACATATACCAAATGCCTCAAATGCAATTAAATAAACCCTCTAAAAATCTATTGCTTAAAAAAAGAGGGAAACAAGAAAAACAACCAGAAAGCTACAACTTCCAATACCGAAGGTAAGGATGAAACCCTGATATATTTTTTAACATGCATTGAAAATTATTTGAATCAAATAGGGAAAGATTGAAATGATTAGTAAAATTAAATCACATACCTGAAATTTCTTCTCTGCAGATTTGTATGTGCCCTACATATTCTTTTCAAATTTGTCTCAAATCCATCCACTCCAAAGTCTTTTGTGACAAATCTCCCTTCCACAAATCTTCCCTCTAAAATTTGCCAAAAATATGAAATAATGAATGGTGTTTTAATTTATAAATAAATTCGTTTTGAAAAATGAAATTCCCTCTGTTTTTTCGTTGTGTTTTTTTAGCTTATATGCAAAAACACTTATTAAACTATACATTTAAAAATTTAAATTTGTTGTCAAATCGGTGCACCCCAGTGCGTATATACTAAAAAATGCACCAATACCAATTTTATTAACAAAAAATAAATGCAACGATTAACGGTTTAGTACATTTCATAGGGTGTTGCAACGATGCATTCTATATAGATAGATGCATCGATGCGTTATAAAATAAATAAAAGCATCAATAAATTTTAATATCAAATTCATGCACGTATTGATGATGGTTTTGGCTCAAATGTAGAGAAAAAAAGGTTATAATATCAAATGGTCAATACTTAAGATTCTAGCTCATTCCATATCGTTGCAATTTTGTCAACTTCACCCACACCATTTGAAGTCTAAATTTTATTTATAATTCATTTATCTGATTGAATTTATGTTTTTTATGCATGTGCATTTGAATAATTGTTCATTGAATTTTGTAGGATCATAAATCAGGATCGAGTTCAGATGAACAAGATATTCCACCAATGCAAAAATGCCACAAGCTCTTATAAGAAAAAAGGTATCACATGCAAATGTTTGATGAAAATGGACAACTGCTTTACCCTACCAATTGTAAGATGCCATCTTCTAGTAACCTGTAGTTCGGGTCAACGATATTACATTGTGAATTGGATCTCTTTTATGACATGCCAATGGTATGTGTTCAAAATGTAAAGGGTTGAAGACAGACCCTTGACGTATCACATTTTCTCATTATATTAATGACCGAATACCCAAAGTTGATGGTCTAGTAACTCCCACTGCGGTCAATAATCCAATAGGTGATATAGAAAAGATACATAGGAATACTTCCATATGATCGTTTTTTGAAAAATTGGAAGCCAGATCAACTATGTTTCATCCTAAATTTGTCAATTCGTCTCCTTCTGTTGATTCAACGAAGAGTTCTTATAGTGAGCTAAAGTATGATATCAATACTATCCAAAACATCACTATTAGTGTGAAGTTTTAATTCTTTTCATAGATAATAACACAAATAGGATCACTGAGAGAAAAACAATCTCAAGATACACAACATTTTATCCTAGGAAACCCTCATGGGGGAGAAAACCCAACAAAAACTTCCTTAATATAGATTACCAATACAATGCCAAAATAAAGACCAAAACATTAAAGATAATCCCACACCGAGAATGTGCCTCTCTCCCCTCCTTGCAACTGCAACTACCTCCAAAAGATACTCCCTAGATGAGTGACTGAGTGAGTGAATAAGTGAGGCACCATCCTCACTTATTTATACTAGCTAGGAGGTGCTAGGGTTGTGTCTCTTCACCAAGTTGGGACGACTTCTTCAACTAGTGGTTAAAACCACTTTAATTAGCCATAGGGGACGACTTTACAAACAACACCATATAACTATGGTTTGACCAATCCACAAAAGGGGATTTGGTCTTATACAAAGCCCAACATGATCAATCCACAAAAGGGGATTTGATCTATAAGATAATAACTCAAATTATAATTAGAATATTCTTCGCAGTTACAATATTTCAACACTCCCCCTTAACAAGAAGGGTATTCTACTGGCATAACCCAACACAACATCATCATGAGAAGGAGAGGGAAACATCATCATCAACATCTGGAACATTGACTGACACATCTATAAATCATCGATTTTTTTTTTCTCATCATCAACAACATCATCTTTCACAACATGGAGCTGGAGTAGCATCATCATCATTATCTGCATCAACATCAATTAGTATAACACTAATACAACATCATCAATCAATACAAGATTGATACATCATCAACAACAACATGTGGCTGATACATTATCAACAACAACACGAGGTTGATACAACATCAACAACAACACGAGGCTGAAACATCATCAACAACAACACAAGGCTGATACAAGATCATCAACAAAATGAGGCTAGAACAACAACATCATCACCATATGGCAACATAATGAGGCAAGTGCAACAACAAAATTTTGTGGTACTCTGACAGACCATCCTTACCGGACCTTCGAGATCTACCAATGAATCATAAGATTTCCTAGGATATAAAATCCTAATGGAGCTACCACGTGGTACTCTGACATACCATCCTTACAATACCTTCGATATCTACCAAGGAATCAAAATATTCCCTAGGATATAAAATCCTAATGGAGCTACCACTACTAACCACAACTGGCATATACATACACATGTACTCTGACGGACCTTCCTTACCGGACCTTCGGGATATTCCCAGGGATGATCAATCCTCTAGGATATAAAATCCTAACGGAGCTACCCGCTTTTGGTCAGGATAATATAGTATCATCAACATCACTCCCCCTTTCGACGAAGGTCCTTTCGGACAACACCAAGCTTGTCTCAGAAGTGCTCAAACTTCACACGAGATAGAGGCTTTGTCAACACATCTGCAACCTGCTCATTTGTGCCAACATATTGGAGCTTTATAGCTCCCCTATGCACCATATCACGAATGTAGTGATACCAAATTTCTATGTACTTCAACTTATCATGGAACACAGGGTTCTCTGTCATCTTTATGTAACTCTGGTTATCACATAGAATCACGATGGCTTCCATCTCCAGATTGAATAGACCTGTCAACAAATTTCAAAGCCATATGGATTCACAACTGGTGGAACATGCTGCAATGCATTCCGCTTTTGCCGTGTTGAGAGAAATACTAGATTGCTTCCTGATCTGCCATGAAGTCATGGTTGACCCCAGACTAAAACAACATCCTGAAGTGCTTTTTCTATCAGAAACACTTCCATCCAAATCTGAATCAGTATATCGATACATTCTAAAGTCATGATCTCCAGTATAACAAAGACCATATTCCAATGTACCCTTAAGGTATCTCATCACATGTTTTGTAGATACAAGGTGACCACGTCTGGGCTCTACTAGATATTGACTCAAGGTGTTCACAACAAAACATATATCTGACCTGATATTCGTCAAATACATCAACGAACCAATATTTTTTCTGTACAGAGTAGCATCAAAGCATCAACCAATTTTGACGAAATATCTACCAGGATCTTCAACTTTGATTCCATGGGTGTGTTCATGGCTTTACATTCCAACATGTCAAACCTGTTCAGTATTTCAACTACATACTTCCCTTGGTTAAAGAAGATATTCTCTGGGATTTGAAAAACTTCAAGACCTAAGAAATAATGCATCAGGCCTAGGTATTTCATCTCAAACTCTGCATCGAGATTCTTCTTACAATCTGTGATGAAATTTTCTTCTCTAGTTAAGAATAATTCATCTACATACAACAACAATATAGTTGGCTCATCATTCATAACCTTGAAGTAAAGGTTAGAATCATCTTTACTCTTGGTAAATCCCATGCTCGTCAGGAAACTGTCAATTCTTCCATACCAAGCTCTAGGAGATTGCTTTAACCCATACAAAGCTTTCTTCAATCTGAAGACATGAGTCTTTCTATCTTCAACTTCAAACCCTCGTGGTTGTTCTATATACACTTCTTCTTGAATAACACCATTCAAGAAGTTTGTTTTCACATCCATCTGGTGTAACTTCCACTTAATCTTGGATGCAAGAGATATGATTGTTCTGATAGAAATGTATCTGGCTACAGGAGAAAATGTCTCTTCATAATCAATGCCTTCCTTTTGAGAAAATCCACGAGCTACAAATCTAGCTTTATGTTTTTCAATACTTCCATCTGCAACATGTTTTATCTTGTATATCCATTTGGAAGATACCACATCTTTTTTCTTTGGTCTGGGAACTATTTCCCATACATAATTCTTTATAATGGACTAGTATTCTTCTGTCATGGTCTCCACCCATTCTTTCTTCTGAATGTCTTCTTCAAAGAAACTAATCTCCTTCTCTATGAGATCACACATCAATGCCATATATCTAGAGAATGGATTAGGCTTCTTTCTTTGTCTCATGGTTCCTTCTGGGGCACCATACTTCTCTCCATATTGAATAAGTTCCCTTTCCAAGGCTGGATTTCTCTTGTGAGAGATTGTCACCTGGGGAGGTTCTTGAGATTCTATCATTTCATGATATTCTGGAATCTCATCATCAAGGGTAACCGTCACTTCCTTCACAGGTTCTGCAACTGCGGGAGTTATAGGTTCTTCTTCATTTACTTCTTCAAGATGACATTTCCTTGATCTTTTGAGTGTTGCATCTTCATCAAATGTTACATCTCGACCGATCTCAATATGATGGTAACCTGGTATGTAAATTATGAAGGCCTTAGAGACCTCAAAATATCCAACAAATATTCCCTTCTTTCATGAGGGATCCATCTTATTTATCCTTTATTTTGGAATGTGTACAAACAATGGACAACCAAATATCTTTATATGGCTTACTTCTGGCTTCTTTCAGAGAACATTTCTTTGGGGGTTTTGAATCCAAGTGCACTATGGGATAATATGTTTTGGACATAAACTGTTGCTCTTGCTGCTTCAACCCATAAGTGCATTGGAATATCTTGATCCTGGATCGTGGTCTTCAATGCTTCCATTATTGTTCTATTCTTTCTTTCTGCTACACCATTTTGTTGAGGATTATAGGGAGTGGTGAGTTCCCTCTTAATCCCAACATCTCTGCAAAATATTCCAAATTATTTTGAGGTGTATTCTCCTCCATTATCTGACCTGAGTATATTGATTTTTCTTTTGGAGAGATTTTCTACCAAGGATTTGAATTCCTTTAACTTTTCGAGTACTTCTTCTTTTGATTTCAAGAAATAAACCCAAGTCTTGCGAGAATAATCATTAATAAATGACACATAGTATACATACCCACTTAGAGAGGTTGATGGAATTGGACCACATACATCTGAGTGGATGAGATCAAATATTCCTTCTGCTTTACTATCTCTCTTCGGAAAAGGATTATTTATATTATTTCATTGTGCACATCCCTTGCACACACCTTCATGATCAATCTTGAATTCTGGTAATCCGTTGACTACCTTGCTTACATATGGTAAGGACTTGTAGTTGATGTGATATTCTATGCCAAAGTTGACATGGACTCTCAGTAGAGTGAGTCAAGGATGCTTCTGAGTGACCTTTTAACTTGCACATACCACCTTCTTATGTTCCAATAACAATTGCATATTCTATGGTTTTTCCTTTTGGCCACATAAGAACTTCACCATCTATGAATGCTGACAGACAGTTGGCTTAGGTTGATGGATAGTTGGTATGGAGTGTTGGTTTTAATTGATGTCAAATATTGGAGAGTGATATTGTAGATTGATGTCAACCCTTAGTGATTGATGTCAACCCTTGGAGAAAGTCCGGTAGCGAATTCCAGTAGCACAAAGGTTTGGGTAATAGACCCAAGGTTGTTTCATGTATAATGGTATGCATTTTAATATATTCGAAGGTAAGACTATTCTAGATGGATAGTACATGTCATTCCATTTCCAATGGTATGTGTAATGTCACATATCTCCTCACGGTTAGAGAGTTATGGCCATGTGAAGTTGGAGAACCCTCATGAGTCATCTAGAAGCTCCAAAAGGTCAAAGTAGTCAAAGTGGTTTAAGAGATTTTTAGAAGGCAAATAATCAAGTGAAGTGATGAGTGTACTATAATTCAAAGTGAATAGAAAATAAATTATTTAAATAATAAAGTTAATGGAGAAATTACTAAGTTGACAAGTGGTTAGAAGTGGGTTAGCCCTAAAATAAGGAAAGTGGTTTAAGATGGTTAGAAGGTAACCCCTTGAGGTAAAGTGAAGTGATGAGTGTACTATAAGTCAAAGTGGATACAAAATAAATTATTTAAATAATAAATTTAATTGATAAATTACTAATTGGACAAGTGGTTAGAAGTTGGTTAACCCCAAAATAAGGAAAGTGGGTTAAGATGGTCAAAAGGTAACCCCTTGAGGAAGCTACATGAAAGTATAAATAAGAGGCAAGCCTCTCTCATTTTACATTACACTTGAAAATATTGAATATCTACAGGTGATTGAGGTAACCAAAGGATATCCAAGCCAAATTTCAGAGAGAAGGTGAAGTAAAGAAGGCCGAAATTCAAGGGAGGATAAATTCTTTTGATGATGTTTTCTAAGGTATGTTATTTACAGGTCATCTCACCATTTTCGTAATAATTTTTTTTCTAGAATGATTCAGACCGTGAAATTGATAGGCCATTGAGAAAACATATCCAAGTAGCTGTGGTACAAATTTCAGCTTGTGGGTCATTGTATTTTTGGATTTGCACTCCGTGGAAAATAGGGTTATCGTGGCTAGTCCTGAAACTAGTCTAAAACATGTGTTTCAGGTAAAAATGTCATAACTTTTTCATAACAGATCCACATTAAGTAAGAAAAAAAGTTTTGTTTAGAGTAAAGTTTGTAGTATTCTGTGTAAAATTTTCAAATCCATACAACAAATATTCCGTGTGGGACACACTCTACAAGTTCGCTCTTTAGAATAAGTCATAATTCAACAAGGTATGCCATTTTTGATATGACTCCTTTTCTGAGAGGTTCCAAGTAGTGACACCTGGAGGAATTGCATAAAACACACTGAAGAACATTGTGTACTATTTTCATATCTTTATTCATTACATGTACACAGTTATGATTATTTCAAGTTAGAGTTGTTGACTAATCCAAAACTAGTCATGTGAGACTAAAGTAAAGTTTGATGAAAATGCTAGTCTCTAATTGTTAAAGTTAAAGAAGGTTTGCAGGTATGTGATCATCTACATTAGGTCTATTACAGAGTTAAAAATCATATTTGGATGATGAAATTAATGAGGGTTTTTGGTTGAGGTACATGTTTGGTATATGGTTGAGACAAGTAGTTGATGAGTTGGCACATAGATGAGGTGTATAGTTGATGATGTTGGTACATCTTGATGAGTCATAGTTGATGAGTAGTTGATACATGATTGGTACATACTTGGTACATGGTTGTAGTCATTTGTTAATAGTATTGTCGACACATGGTTTATGGATTGTGTAGCATACTTGTATTGGTATATTATTAGAAGCACATATTGATCTTGGTGATGATTATGAATTGTTTTGTTATGGCTGGTTGATGCACATATTTGAGAGTTGTCTTGGTGATTGATCGTGGTGAGTAGATCTGATTTGGTTGATAAGATTGATGAGACAAGTTGTTGTGATAGGTTGTTTGGACAAGTTTTTGTGACTGGTTATTTGTACAGGTTTGGTGCATGGTTGATGCACTTGTTCATGGTACAGGTTTTGTACAGGTTTGGTGCATGGTTGATGCACTTGTTCATGGTATAGGTTTTGTACAAGTTGGTGCATGGTTGATGCACTTGTTTATGGTACATGTTGATTACAGGTTGAGGTACAGGTTGGTGCATGGTTGATGGACTTTTTTATGGTACAGGTTGATTACATGTTGATTGGTACAGGTTTACAACAGTATATCTCATAGTGATATTGTGACAATGGTTCCATCATTCTACTTATACGTCAGGCCGGTTGGACGGGGCAAGGATAGGTGGTTGTAGCCAAAGACCATAAGTGGTTGTAGCCTCATTCTGGTTGTAGCCAGAGAATTGGGGAGTTGGAGCTTCCCTCAGATTGTAGCTTGAGAAACTAGGGGGCTGGAGCCTCCTTCCAGTTGCAGCTGGAAAACAAAGGAAGTTGGTGCTTCCAATGAATGTAATTCTTCAAGACATATAAGAAAAAAAATTATGTGGTTTTCTTCCGCTTTGGGTTTCCACGTAAAACACAGGTGTACTATGTATGTGTATGATTGTTCATTTGTTCATTGCTTTTTTACTCTGCAGTTATTGGATGATAATGCTAAATTTATATAACACTTGGATTATATGGTTAAAAATGATTAAATTGATCTATTTCTGATTCACCTCCCCTCTCAGTAATCCAACAATTGGTATCAAAGCCAGTTCCTTCAAGAAACAGTTTAACCACTGGAAGGAGATCATGGATTATTTTGAGAATGGAGTACCAATGTTTAATGGTAAGAATGGTTTTAAGTATGATATGTGGAGCATAAGGACGAAAGTATTTTTACAGGCACAGGGACATTATATTTGGCTATTAGTTGTTACATGATATGATAGTTCAAAAAGGGAAAAGACTGCAGCCAAGAAGGAATTGAAGAAGAATAACAAAATAGCAATGGATTTTATATGGGAAGGATTACCTAATCCTGTAAGAGAAAAGGTTGGTAAATGTTCATCAACAAAATAACTTTGGGATAAGTTACATGACATATATTCTTCACCCATTACAGATTCAGAAAATGTATAAGAAGATGCAGATACAAATCAAGAAGAATTATGTTCACCATGTCAAGCAGATTCAGAAGATGAAGAGTACATAATCACCAGAGGTATGTTGTTTTGTTTTAATTGTGAAAAACATGGACATCTTGAAATAGAACGCCATGAAGGAAATGAGACATAAAAAATAATTGAAAGGAAGACACTTATGAAGAAGAATTGATTAGTTCTTTAGATGAACTAAGAGAAGAAAAAAATTCACTCAAGAAAGAATTGATGAAACAAAAGGAAAGTGTTCACATTTTTTAAGAATCCCAACAGGTCATCGAGAACTTAAGAAATTAGCTAGAAGAATCCAGAAAGATCGAAGAAAATCTTGAATATCAAAAGTAGTGTTTGGAAACCAACATAGCAGCACAAAAGGAAGAAGCAAAAATGAGAGAGACGATATTGACAGATCATCTTAAGGAAAGAACTAACGATTTAAACCAGCGTGAGACAGAGTTTGGTCAAGAAGAGAAAGGACTTGAAGAAGAAATAATCACATTAAAAATTCATCTTGAAGAAGCGAAAAGAACAGAAGAAGTCATGAAGTCTCAGATAATGAAGAAAGAAGAAGATGTTGAGAAGCTTGAAGAAGAAGTTGTCACATTGAGAAGTAAAATCGTCAATATCAACAAGAACGTTGAAGAGACAGAAACATCCACATAAGTTATAGAGAATGAAGAGAAGCACTCTAGGTTGCTAGAAAAGAAAAATGAAAAAAAATAGAAAGAGTTATGCATAAGTACTCAAATGAAGGAATCATGGTCAACTGGAATCTAAGAAAAATATTGAAGATACATCTTCAAGAAGACCATCCATGTTCAAGCCACAAAGAAGATTCAATCATGATCATGACCTGTTAAGGAAAAAATTCAGAAGGACTACGCCACAAAGAAGATCATTCACTCCCGTGTATGAAAATTTATTTTATGGTCATTGTTTTTATTGTACTAACTTTGGACATAAGATTGTAGATTGCAGGGATTATAAAAGAAATGTTCAAGCAAGAAGTGTCTATGTGGTCTCACGTAACATTGAGTGTTACAAATGTCATAACTATGGACACATAGCCAGTGATTGTAGAAGCATGATTGATACTTCCATGAAAGAGAATACTGATATCAGATATAAGAAAGTACGGATAAGAAAACAAGAAGAACATGTGAACAAAGACTAGGTACCAGAGATCACAAGATTGGCAATAAAACGAGATGAAGAAAATTCTACAGAGAAAAAAAAAGATGTCAGATACAAAAAGGTTTGGAAAATAACTAAAAGAAAGGAAGGATATGTAAATAAGGAACAGGTTCAAGAGATTGTACTTTCAGGCATTGTAGTGAAAGATGAATCCACAGACAGAAAGAAAGAATTCAGAGCTCAGAGAGATAATGAATCTACCAATGAAGATGATGATGAATCTACCAATGAAGATGATGATGAATACACATCAGAGCATGAATTGTTCTGAGCCATCCGACTTAGAGACTCCCAAGTAATATGAATATTAGAGAGGGGGACTCTATGCGATAATGTGACAGACCAAAGAACCATCCTTCGAGCAGCTTGCAGAGTTTGAGAAGACGGATTCAAAGCAATGAGTTAGAAGAAATACAGTTTGATAGATTAATCAAGACTTCATGATAGTATAATGATAAATGGGTCAACATTATGGACAATTGCGCAAGTACAGTCTTGGAAAGTATGGACAGAGATGGATTCATAAGAACACATAACAGGTTTGGACAGATATATGATAGTGGACGAGAGAATGGATTCATAGATTGGTTCAGAGACAAAGGAACATTATCATAATGGATGATAATTACACAAGAAATGGCTCGAACAATGTTAATGGAATCCAAATTGACAGATATTTTTTGGACACATGCAGTGCATACATCAGTTAACATTCAAAATAGATTAATGCTCAGAAACAACATTGACAAAACTCCCTACGAACTATGGAAAGGAAGCGTAGACAAAAACCTCTACATCAAGGTAACTCAAGGTAATATTTTATTAATTGAAATTTAGGTTGATGATATTGTTTTGTAAGTACTAATGATAGGTTAAGACAGACATTTTCAAAGGATATGCAAAATTAATTTGAAATGTCATTACTTGGAGAACTATCCTTCTTTCTGGGTCTTCGTATATATCAAAGAAACCAAGGAATTTTTATTTCTCAAACTAAGTATATCATAGAAATTCTAAAGAGGTTTGGAATGGAAGATTGCAAACCAGTTACCACTCCTATGAAAACTAGTTGCAAGGTGAGAAAATATGATGATTCAAAGTCTACAGACTAGAGGCAATACATATCAATGATTGGTATCTTACTATATGTGACAACATCTAGGCCAGATGTAATGTAGGCAATTGGACATGTGGCATGATTTGGAGCAACACCAAATGAATCACATGTATTAGCAGTGAAGAGGATTTTCAGATATCTAAAATGAACAAAAGAGTTTGGTTTATGGTATCCAAAAGGAAAGGATCTATCACTTATTGCCTACACAGATGCAGATTGAGCAGGTTTCATTAATGACCGATGAAGCACCAGTGGAGCAGTGTTCTACTTGGGTGAGTGTTTAGTATCTTGGCTAAGAAAGAGACAATCATCAATATCCTTATCTACATTTGAGGCAGAGTATATTTCAGCAGCAACATGTTGTACACAGGTTCTATGGATGAAACAAACTTTGACAGATATACAGGTTGAGTATGATGAGCCCATTCCAATATATTGTGATAATACAAGCACCATTAGTATCTCAAAAAACTCAGTGATTCACTCCAAGACGAAGCACATTCCAATCAAGTATCACTTTCTACGGGAATAGGTTGCAGAGAATAACATCAGAGTTGAATATGTGGGAACAAAAGAACAAGTGGCATACATCTTCACAAAACTGCTTCCATAGGAATCCCTTGAGTATCTTCGCTAGAGACTAGAAGTAATTTCTTCTCCAAAATGAATGCTTTTGAATGCTTTTATTATATGTCTTAGATGTACAGAAGGAGGCACCATAAATAGGACAAATGGGGAGGGATTTATCAGATGCAAAGGTAAATGCTTTGAGAGAGAGAATAGAGGCATGTTTCCAAGGGAAGCGATTTTCACAAGGGAAGAATGAGCGATATGACTTTAGATTGATACCCTTTGTCAAAGGGGGATATATTATTCATATGAAGGGAAAGAGAGTAATCAGAGGCTTATAAACACAAATAAAAATCAAAGGCACATAGACAGGGGGAGAAACCCCAAGGAGAGTTCAGTTAGGGGGAGAAGCCCCAACGAGAGATACCCTTTTCCATTGATGTCAAAGGGGGAGACATAGAAACATTGATGAAGAGTATGAGCATGAATGTTATCATGACTAAGTATTGCCATCAATGCCAAAGGGAGAGATTGTCAGACAATTGGA
>ML849317.1:0-10057 GCA_009831015.1 Picea engelmannii
ATGACTGTTATGAGACGGGATATAAAATTCGATGAAGGGAAAGCCATGCGGTTGTCGCTTGAGAGGGAGCTAGACTTGCATGTAGAAGAGGAACTATTGGTTCCCAAAGATGAGTCTCAAGATGTGGATCAACCACATGAGAAGGTTCATGAAGTGGAGGAAACCACTCAATTAGAGCCATCCATCAGAAATGGAAGAAAGCACACCATGGAAGCTGACAGATTGAGACTAGATGCTGCACAGAATGTAGGAGCCCCCGCTTCACAACGTAGACATAAAAAATATCCTGATCGATTTGCTAGATACATGGCTCTCATGAGAAAATGTATTTTGACTGAACCATATTCCTTTTAGGAAGCAGTGAAGGACCCCACTTGGGTTGATTCTATGGTAGAGGAGTATGACTCCATTGTCAAAAATAGTGCATGGGAAATTGTCCCAAGATCGGTCGACAAATCAGTGGTAGGTATGAGATGGATCTACAAGGTAAATCAAGCTGCTGATGGGAGTGTGGAGAAATACAAGGCCAGGTTTTTGGCCTGGGGATTCTCATAGATCAAGGGAATAGATTATGATGAGACCTTTGCACCTGTTGCAAGGTACTCTTCCATAAGATCCATCCTTGCACTCTCAGCGTAGATGGGCTGGCGCATTCATCAAATGGACATAAAAACTGCGTTCCTCAATGGGATCATTGAGGAAGAAGTGTACATTGAACAACTAGAATGTTTTGAGACCTTTGACAGAGATTCACATGTGTGCGGACTCAAGAGAGGACTTTATGGACTAACGCAAGAACCCCGTGCTTGATACACTCGGATAGACAACTATTTCAGTGGATTGGGCTTCACCAAAAGTGAAGCGGATGCAAACCTATACCAAATTGTGGTGGAGGGTAAGCTTTTAATCATTGTTCTTTATGTTGATGATTTAATACTGACTAGTAATGAGCACTTGATACACTCATGAATGGATGACCTTGCAAAGGAGTTCGAGATGAAGAATTTGGGCCTTCTTCATTATTTCCTTGGTTTGGAAATATGGCAGTGAGATGGTGAACTTTTTGTGTCTCAAGGAAAGTATGTAAGAGAGATATTGGGTAAGTTTCACATGGAGGGCTACAAACCCATGGATACTCCTCTTCCAAGAAACTGTAGGAAAGAGGATGCTACTTCTGGAGAAGTAGTGGATGCTACTATCTATCAACATTTAGTAGGTTCGCTAATGTATTTAGTGAACACAAGACCGGACATTTGTTATGCGGTTAACCAACTAAGTCAAGCAATGGTTAAGCCTACCAAACTCTTTTGGAAGGTGAGTAAGCATGTCCTAAGATATCTGAAGGGAACATCTGAGTATGGATTATGGTACAGACAGACGGATGAGGTGAAGTTGCATGGCTTCACGGATGTAGATTGGGTAGGCAGCCCAATGGACAGAAAGAGCACATTAGGGGGGATCTTTAGTATTAGATCTACAACTGTTTCTTGGTACAACATGAAACAAATATCTGTGGCACTCAGTTCAGCGGAAGCGGAATACATGGAAGCGAGTCATGCTGCATGTGAGGCTATTTGGATGAGAAAGATCTTGGTTGGTTTGTTTGGTTCTCATTTAGATCCGATAGTGATTTATTGTGATAATCAAAGTTGCATTAAAATCTCGATTAATCTTGTGTTTCATGACAGATCTAAGCATATAGATATCCGGTATCATCATCTCAGAGATTGTGTGCAGTGGAAGATCATGTTGCTTCAATACATTCCTACGAAAGATCAGGATGCAGACATTCTGACGAAGGCACTCACCAGGAGAAAATTTGAATATCATAGAGATAGGATTGGGTTGAAGGATAATCCCTTTCTTGTTGAGAGGGAGTGTTGAAAAGTCAACAAGAAACATGTGTCTAATTTAATTTTCCCTTAAATAAATTGGACAATAAATATTAATCTATTATTTCATTCATAACTGAGTGAGTTGGATTTTTAACAGAATTATAAGTGTAGTTAAGTGAGTTAAGATCAATTGTACTAGTTGTAACTAAACATGCACTAGTGAGAGTTCAGTCAATTAGTGAACTCACATGCAACTAAAGATTCACCATAGTTAACTACATGCATGTCAGATCTAGTGGAGACTCAGTTGAGATAAGAGGTGAAAGGGACATTTTGGCTATTAGTTGTGATTTGATCACACATGCAGTGGATATGCTTATGAGCATGTGCAAACTAGGAAATTTGTATTCCAGTTGTGAGAATTCTAATTGCAAGGATTTGTGTAGAGGAGGCAAGCTGTCTGGACACAAGAATTGGCACATGTATTTGCTGATTTGTGTATGACAGTGTGAGGTGATTATATTGTACTGAGAGCTCTTGGATTAGAGTTTTGTATGAGATTATTTCATGATTCATGATATACATAATATATGATAGTGGGGTTTTTACCGCTTTCTCGGTAAAACTTCTATGTTATGTGTTCTTGATATTTCACTTTGTGATTGTGGTGATGATCTTGGTTTAATTTTCCACAAGAATGATAGTAGAAGAGATTATGTATTTAACAGTGGCGTATACTTGTTAGATCAGGAGAATCGCAGGAAATACTTAATTTGTATTGAAATTTCTACAGAAGGCATGGGATTCAAAGCTCAAATTCGCTCTGTGGGCTGACAGGGTGACAACAAAGAGGTCTCTAGGCACCTCTCCTTTTCATCTTGTGTATGGATTTGAAGACATTTTCCCTTATTAGCTCGCTCTGCCTATGGAAAACTTCTTCCAAGACTGTCAAGAAGAGCTTGATGATATGATCAGAAGGATGCATCAGTTGATAGAAGTACAACACACCAGAG
The DNA here is from genome assembly GCA_009831015.1 of Picea engelmannii. Taxonomy (NCBI): domain Eukaryota; kingdom Viridiplantae; phylum Streptophyta; class Pinopsida; order Pinales; family Pinaceae; genus Picea; species Picea engelmannii. The sequence goes on from ML849317.1 coordinate 2,849, forward strand.
AATAGATGATAGACAGAGCACAGGACTATCAATGGAGAATCAAGCACACCTTTGACAGGAAAAGCAGTAAGGAGGATTTCCAGCTAGGAGATCTAGTACTAAAATGGGATGCACCCAAGCAGGATAGAAGAAATCACAACAAGTTTGAATGTTGGGTATGTGTTATATTATTTAGGTGGTTTTTCGGCACATGGTTTCTTAGGTGATGGTTTTCTATTTCTAGTTAAGGAATTAGGGTTTTGTACTAATCCAGGTCATTGGGTTAGGGTTTTGGATGCCACTAGCTCCTATATGTATTTTGTATTGTAAACATTGTAACACAATGAATGAATACAAAATATGCTGGTTTTCTCGGTTTGGGTTTCCAAGGGAAAAATATTTGTGTAATGTTTGTATTTGCCATTGTATCTTTTCTGTTCTTTTTTGAATATCTGTTTGCAGTAGATATTGTACAAGGTTAGAATTTACATTGAATCCCTATGGATCGAGCCCTTCAAAATCTATGAGATATATCTGAATAATACCTACAGGTTGCAGAGTTTGGAGGGCGATCAAGTTTTTGGTGGCCCTATAAATGGGCATTTTCTCAAGGAATTCATTATTTGAGCAATGAATGGATCCCATTTCTTTGTAAATATTGTTTTCTTGCTTGTTTTTCGGTTTTAATAGGTGACTCCATAACCCAAAAGTAAGGCACTGGAGCTGTAGAAGAGTTCTTGGCATCTCATAGGGAGAAAGTCATCCCCCATGGAGCCAAATTTTATCGCATAAATTTGTAAAGGGGTGTTTTTCCTAAGAAGTTGGCCCCTTGGTGAAAGAAATGAAGAAAAGGGACAAAAAATGAACAAAATCGTGTTATCCTAATTTTTTGGGCCTGGGTGTGATTGTGCTAATCGAGGCGTAAATCTGGGTGGCTGAGATCTACCCACCCATATCTATGGTGTGTGCTCCATACCAGACACCCCCTAGATTTATTCCTTTAACAAAGGGGGGGAAGTCTGAAAAGTGGTTTCCCCATTGGACCCATCATTATTGTGGCGCGTTTGCATCATTTTGGACCACTCTCGATCCAAATTTCTTACCACTAGCCCCCCCTATGGAATAACTCCATGAACGCTCTCCCTTTCTGCTTCTTCCTCCCATTTCCATATGTCCTCAACTCTATCTCTCTCTTCTGCCCATCACATCACACACTCTTCCTCCTCGTCTCCTTATGGCACACCTGTCCTCCACCCACCTTCGGGTCACGTCCCCTTATCACTGCCGCCTGTCATCTCCTGCCAGGTGTTCTATCGCTCACCTCCATCTGGGAATATGGTCCCCATACCACCTACTACTACAGACTTTCCTCTACCCCCACATCATCACCTCATGCCACTTCACCTCTAACCTGTCCCAACATAGTACCCATGTTTTTCGTCACCCGCAATTTCGCGGTCACCTTCCATCTGCCACGTTTTTCCATATCTTGGTCTCTTGTCTCATCATAAATTCTAGTAGCAAGAACATGCTTAAGATATTTTATATCCTCGATTACAACTTGGTGAGGTGAAAAACATATGGTTTTACCTTCACCTGAATGAGTGATTTGATATACTGATAGAAAGTTACAAGAAATACTTGGAACACATAATACATCATTGAAATGACCATTATCTACTTGTATTGTTTCAGATCCTACAACACTAATAGATCTATCATCACCAACAAATATTTTCTTGGTGATACATTCATTCAGAGTAGAACATATTTATTCATCCTTAGCCATATGATAAGATGCTCCATAATCAATAAGCCACTCATCAATAAGCTCGAGCATGGATGATCCAGTCAAGTGTTGTGATTGTAATGTTATGTAGGTTTGAATGCAGCATTGTCAGAGCGTTTGAGTTTCTTGAAGTCTTCAGATGTAAGAGGATCTTGTATCTGAAACTTTTCCTCCATAGTCTGCTAGTAGAACAGATGTCCATAATAGACCTTCACATTTTCTCCTTATGTTCTTATGCCTACTCACCACTATGCAAACTTACTAACTAAAGTTAGATCAATACCTCATTTGTATATGTGCACCAACCCAAATTTATGAGTTAAAGCAATATAATGTTGAGATTGCATCCATTAGAAAAACCTTTAAATTATTTACTGTGACACATAGGCTGATGGGCCTTGGGCTTACCTTTGCAACAATCCAGAGGTTACTTCAAATGCTAACATTTCTGGCATCGTTGTCGAGGACGAAGTTCAATATTTTCCCTAGGATTGAACTTCAAATCTTACTAGTTCTGAAGGTGCATCAGAACCCAGTACATCAAGATTGAAACTGTGCACCTGGAAAATCCACTATGGTGACTCCATTGATGTGAATCCATAGTCAACTCCACTGTTCCATCTGTGGCTTCCAGAGGTAGACATATGAGGTCTATTCCACAACTTCCTTTGACAACACTTGAAGCTGACCCAGAGAAAATTATTAGAAAGGGAAATGCCCTACATCAAGGTACTTCTACTGCTAAACCAAGTATTTTTGATGATTTTCATTATCCTATAGGAATTCCAATTTCTGCTTTTCATCTTTCTATTATACCTTCGATTGGAGTTTCCCAAACTTTGAATTTTGGGAGTGTTCCTGTTGAGTTTTTAACTCTTGGTCTGGGATTGGAGGGAGAAATCCTTGTCACTCCTCTCTCTCCTAAAGTTTTACCGTGGTTTAGACCTAGCGCCTCAGAATATTTTCCTACCCTAGTCTTTAACACTCCTCCTCTTGTTAGAGTTACTGATTTCACACAAAGGGAAACATATATTCCCCCAAGTCTGATAGCCTTTTCTCCCAATCCTCTGTTGTTTCCCTTTCCTCTTGGAAGCTCAGTTCCAGTATCCCCTATTCTAACACCTTCTCCTCCTGGTTCGCCTCCACCTCATATCCCTATGGCATGTGCTAATCCTCCTAGAAACATAATGGATGACATAGTGGCTACAAGATATCCCCCCCTGGTCTTACCTCAGCCAATGAACGCTGTCCCTATTGGAGATTACTTGAAATATATCCCTAAGTTCACTAGAGAAGAGGACATAACAATTGAAGAGCACCTTGTTTCTTTCTACGGTTATGCAAACAATCTAAATATTGAAAATGAAGATGTCTGGATGAGAGTCTTTGTCCAGAGCCTTGATGGTGAGGTTAGGAAATGGTTCATGGGCTTGAACCCTGAATCTATTGCTAGTATTGAATATCTATATGATGTCTTCTTGAATTAGTGGGGGGAACAAATAAGAATTTATGTGTTATATCACAGACTTCGGATCACTGAAGAGAAAAGAGGGAGAATCTGTCTCCAATTTCTCCAAAATATTCAACAAGATGTACAATAAGATCCCTGCTGAGATAAAGCCTACAGAAGCCTCTGCCAAAATTACTTATGGTAGTGATTTTGACCCTGACTTATGCCTCTTTATTAGAGAAAGAAGAGATACTTTCCTGGCTCATATGCAAGATGCAGCCTTGGAGGTAGAATCCAATGTGTTAGTAGTTGACAGGCTTAGGAGCAAAGATGACAGAGACAGAGGAAGAGAAAGATATGAGGCCTCAACCTTTGGTTCTTCTACATATCACCCTAAAGTATATGAATTGACCAAGATGGTGAAATCCCTGTCTGCAGAAATGGAGAAGATGAAATTCGACAGGAAGCAAGGTTACAAGAATGTCCCAAATGTTGATAGTAGAGGCAACTTCAGAAGGCCAAATAACCATGCTCCTCAGATTATGCCGAGGGAACAAAGTGACAGAGACAAGAATGATCATAAAAATTCAACCCTCCCTTCAAAACAACCTTGTTATTGATGAGGAGAGGGAAGAAGAGGAGCATGACCCTGAAATTCATTATATTGGAGACACCTCCCCTTTTCCCCATTTAACTCAAGCTACCTACGAGAAGTCCCTCATGAACAGTAAAATAAATGAGCTAAGCAAGGGGGTGAAGACCAATAATAGTCCAAATAAATACAAACTCTGGTCTAAGAGAAGGGAAGGGGAGTTTGACATCCCTTATCATCCTTCCATAGAAGAGAAGCCTGCTAAAGATGCAAGAAGCAAAAGCAAAGAAAATAAAGCTCGGAATCCCCCACCAATAGCCAAATATATTCTCCTAGAGGTAAGAGAGATTTTGAAGCCCCCTTCCTCCTTTAGTTTTGAGCATGATATTCAGAAGATCAGAATCCCTATCTCCCTTTCAAAGCTAGTCAAGCACATAGGATTCAAAAGGTCCCTCTCTAAGTTGTTACAACCCAAACAATCCTGTCATTCCACAGACTTAGTGAACCTCCAAGACAAAAAGCCAACAGTCATATTACGTCCTATGGTGGAAGATAGAGATGATTCATTGCCTCCCTTATAAACATCACTGAATATACATGATAAGGTGTTCCTTAATTGTCTGATGGACTCTGGGACATCTCATAATCTCATGCCCAAAACTTTCATGGAATAACTCAGATTAGAAATCACAAAATCTTCTCATGATTTGTACTATTTCGATTCAAGGAGGGTGCAATGTCTTGGGGTCATCAAAGATCTAGTTGTGACCTTGTTTCAACTACCCATGAAGAGTGTGGTCATGGATATCATGGTGGCTGATGTTCCTCCCAGATTTGGCATGCTCTTGTCAATATCTTAGATAAAAAGACTTGGGGGAACCTTGTAGATGGACCTCACATATGCTACCATTCTTGTGTTTGGAGGGGAGCATAGAAGATTGTACAGATAATATTAGTTGGCCTACATTATACGTGATGAAGCCGACCCCACCAATCATCCTATATTTTCCCTTGATACTGATTTGGGATCTAACTTATTACAACTCACTGATGCCCCTGAACCTCCTCTTGAGATAAGAAGGTCCATTACTCTCTGTGAAGATTCCCCTCCAATTAACTCTTTTTGGAAAATGATCTTTGATGGAGCTTCTTATAGAGAAGGTGCTGGTGCTGGAGTAGTTTTTGTTTCCCCTACTTATGAAACCATATCTCTGTCATACAAATTAGAATTTGAAATTACCAATAATGTGGCAGAGTATGAAGCTCTCATTTTGGGTTTGAGGGATGCAAAGGACAAGGGAATTGAAGATATATCAGTGTTTGGGGATGTTGAGTTGATTTTCCAGCAGATCAAAGATATTTATTAGGCCAAACACCCTCAGCTCAAAAGTTACATAAATGAAGTATGGGACTTCATTGACATTTTTTTCTCGGCTTTCAACATTTCATTTATTCCAAGGGAAAAGAATGTCATGGTCGATTCTCTGGTTGTTTCAACAAGCAATTTCAAAGTCCCTCTTCCACCGAAGCTTAGGTATGATGTAGAAGTGAAATATAGACCCTCTATACCTGACAATGTCAAGCATTGGAGAGTGTTTGAGGATGATCTTGAAATCTAAAGATTCCTAGAAACTATTGAGGAGTTTTTTGTATTGCACATTGATCAAGATCCTGACTTTGAAATAGAGCCCCATCCTGATGTTTTCTTGAAAAAGATTGTTGATCATCACATTGTCCAGCTACCGAGCAATCACATCCCAAAGGGACTAGTTCCTTTGGAAAGGTGTTTTGATAGAAATGATGTGGTAGTGAAGGGTAAAATCTCAAATGATGATGCTAGTGTGGCTGAGTGAAATATTGGCATAGAGCGGTATCCAAGATTTGTCAAATTATCAAGCAGCCTCTCAAGGGAGCAGAGGGTCGAGTATACTGATCTATTAAAAGAATTCACTGAAGTGTTTTCTTGGACCTATGAATACCTTCGAACATATGACACCAATGTCATTGAACACAAGATCCCACTGAAGGAGGAAGCCAAACCTTTTAGGCAGAAGTTGAGACAGATAAATCCTATGTTACTACCTATTATGGAAAGGGAGGTGAAGAAGCTTTTGGATGCTCACATTATTGTTCCTTTGAGATATTCTGAGTGGGTAGACAACCTGGTCCCGGTGAGGAATAAGAGTGGAGAAATCAAACTCTGTGTCGACTTCAGAAATCTGAACAGGAGCTCTAGGAAGGACAATTACCCCCTACCAAATATGGAACACATACTACAAAGGGTAACTTGTGCATCTGGGATTTCCATGATTTCCATGATTGATGGATTTTATAGCTACAATCAAGTCTTTGTATTGCCTGAAGACATAGAAAAGGAAACCTTCACCACTCCTTGGGGCACATTCATGTATGCCAAAATGCCCTTTGGATTAATGAACGCAGGAGAAACCTTTCAGCGAGCTATGGAAATTGCCTTTATTGGGGAGAAAGATAAATTTGTGGTCATCTATCTAGATGACATAATAGTCTTTTCCAGATATGATAAAGAGCATCGTTTTCATCAGTGGAAAGTTTTCTTGAAGTGCATAAGGATTGGCCTTTCCCTAAATCCTAAGAAATCATTCTTTTCTATGAAGGAGGGAAAGTTGCTAGGGCACATAGTATTAGCTGAGGGGGTCAGAATTGATTCAAGAAGGGTGGAATCTATTAAAAAATTGTCACTTCCTAGATCAAGGAAGGAAGTTCAGTCTTTCCTGGGAAAACTTCAATTTTTAAGAAGGTTTGCTCAAATTTTTCTGAATTGGTGAAGCATATCACAACCATGCTCAGAAAGGGGAATGAAGTAAAGTCGACTGTTGAGCCCATAGAATCCTTTGACCAAATTAAAAATGGATTTACTGAAGCGCCTATGCTAATCAGTCCCTATTATTCCAAAGATTTTCTGATTTTATCTTTTACTTATTTTGATACGATGGCAGTTGTTTTGTTGTAGAAGAATGTGAAAGGGTTGGAGCAGCCAATTTCATTTTTCAATAGGGCATTGAGAGATGCAGAGGTAAAATATGACATCATGGAGAAACAAGCCTATGCCCTGGTGAAATCTCTCAAAGATTTCAGAGTCTATGTTTTGCATTCAAAAAACATTACATATGTCCCTTCAGATTCTATGAAGGACATTCTCATATAGCCTGACATATATGTGATAAGGTGCAAGTGGATTTCCAAGATCCTTGAATTTGATTTGGAAATAAAACCCACCACACTAGTCAAAGGCCAAGGTTTAGCCAAGCTGTTGGTTGAATCTAATTGCAAATATTTGGGGGTTAACTTCATCAACACTTTCTCAGATGATCAAGAAGATGGTTTTTCTGATAAAAATCCACAAGATAGCCCTCCACT
>ML849317.1:11461-22923 GCA_009831015.1 Picea engelmannii
CCTCTAATTCTCTGGTTGTGTATTATCACTTGAGACTTCTTGTTTAATGGGAGTCACTTTCTCTCTCATTTCTTTTTCCTTTGATTCTGAAACTCGGGCATGGATGATCCAGTCGAGTGTTGTGATTGTAATGTTATGTAGGGTTGAATGCAGTACTGTAGCAACATTTTTGTTTCTTGAAGTCTTCAGATCTAAGAGGATCTTATATCTGAAACTTTTCCTCCATAGCTTGCTAGCAAACTAGATGTACATAGCAGAACTTCACATTTTCTCCTTATGTTCTTCTACCTACTCACCACTGTAAAAACTTACTAACTAAAGTTAGATCAAGAACTCATTTGTATATGTGCACCAACCCAAATTTTTGAGTTAAAGCGATATAATCTTGAGACTGCATCCATTATACCAACCTTTAAATTATTCACTGTGACACACAGGCTGATGGGCCTTGGGCTTACCTCTACAGCAATCCGGAGGTGACTTACAATGATAAAAGTTTAGATGAACAAACCTCTCATGCCAATTGTTTCTCAAGTCATTGTTATGAGCAACAAAAACGGATGAAAAATATGATGACTTAAAGTTGTCAAAATTGTACAACCTGGTAATATCATCATAAATTCTAGTAGCAAGAACATGCTTAAGATATTTTATATCCTCAATTACAACTTGGTGAGGTGAAAAATCTATGGTTTTACCTTCACCTGAATGAGTGATTTGATATACTGATAGAAGGTTACAAGAAAGACTTGGAACACATAATACATCATTGAAATGACCATTATCTACTTGAATTGTTCCAGATCCTACAACACTAAGAGATATATCATCAACACCAAATATTTTCTTAGTGTTACATTCATTTAGAGCAGAAAATATGTATTCATCCTTAGCCATATGATAAGATTCTCCAGAATCAGTAAGCCACTCATCAAAAATCTCGAGCATGGATGATCTAGTCGAATGTTGTGATTGTAATGTTATGCACGTTTGAATGCAATATTTTCATAGCGTTTTAGATTCTTGAAGTCTCCAGATCTAAGAGGATCTTATATCTGAAACTTTTCCTTTGTAGGCTACTAGAAGACTGGATGTCCATAGAAGACCTTCACATTTTCTCCTTATGTTCTTCTTCGTACTCACCACTATGCAAACTTACTAACTAAAGTTAGATCAAGACCTCATTTGTATACATGCACCAACTGTGATTTCTGAGTTAAACTGATATAATCTTGAGACTGCATCCATTAGAATAACCTTTAAATTATTCACTGTGACACATAGGCTGATGGGCCTTGGCCTTGTCTCTGCAGCAATCCGGAGGTGACTTCCAATGCTAACATTTCTAGCACCGCTGCCGGGGATGAAGTTCAAGATTTTCCCTGGGATTGGATGACAAAGCTTACTAGTTCTGAAGGTGCATCAGAACCTAGTGCATGAAGATTGCAACTATGCACCTGGCCACTCCACTATGGTGACTCCATTGATGTGAATCCACAAGAAAATCCACTGTTCAAGCTGTGGCTTCTAGAGGTAGACATACGAGGTCTACTCCACAGATGCATTTGACAACACTTGAAGTTGACCCAGAGAAAATTATTAGAAAGGGAAAGGCCCTTCATAAAGGTACTTTTACTGCTAAACCAGGTATTTCTGATGATTTTCATTATCTTATAGGAACTCCAATTTCTTCCTTTTAGCCTTCTGTTATACATTCGGTTGGAGTTTCCCAAACTTTGAATTTTGGGAGTGTTCCTATTGAGTTTTCCCCTCCCGGTATGGGATTGGAGGGATAAAGCCTTGTCACTCCTCTCTCTCCTAAAGTTGTACCGTGGTTTAGACCTAACACCTCATAACATTTTCCTACCCTGGGCTTTACCACTCCTCCTCCTGTTTGAGTTACTGATTTCACAGAAAGGGAAACATATGTTCCCCCAAGTCCGATAGCCTTTTCTCCCAATCCTCTATTGTTTCCCTTTCCTCTCGGATGCTTAGTTCTAGTATCCCTTTTTCTAACACCTTCTCCTCTTGGTTCTCCTCCACCTCATATCCCTATGGCATGTGCTAATCCTCCTAGAAACATAATGGATGCCATAGTGGCTGCAAGATATTCCCCCCTGGTCTTACCTTAGCCAATGAACGCTCTCCCTACTGAAGATTACCTAAAACATATGCCTAATTTCATTCGAGAGGAGGACATAACTACTAAAGAGAACCTTGCTGCCTTCTACAGTTATGTAGACAATCTAAATATTGAAACTAAAGATGTCTGAATGAGAGTCTTTGTCTAGAGCCTTGATGGTGAGGTTAGGAAATGGTTCATTGGTTTGACCCCTGGATCTATTGATGGTATTCAAGCTCTAGATGATGTCTTCTTGAAGCAGTGGGGGGAGCAAAAAAGAATTTATGTATTATATCATAGAGTTCAGATCACTGAAGAGAAAAGAGGGAGAATCTGTGTCCGATTTCTCCAAAAGATTCAACAAGATGTACAATAAGATCCATGTTGAGATAAAGCCTACTGAAGCCTCTGCCAGAATTACTTATGCTGGTGCTTTTGACCCTAGCTTCTACCTCCTTCTCAGAGAAAGAAGAGCTACTTCCCTAGCTCATATACAAGATGCATCCCTGGAGGTAGAATCCAATGTGTTAGAAGTTGACAGGCTTAGGAGAAACGCTGACAGAGATAGAGGAAGAGAGATATCTGAGGACTCAACCTCTAGTTCTTCTGCATATCACCCTCAAGTAGATGAATTGACCAATATGGTGAAATCCCTGTCTGCAGAAATGGAGAAGATGAAATTCAAGGGGAAGCAATGTTACAAGAATGTCCCAAATGCTGATAGAAGAGGCAACTTCAGAAGGCCAAATAACCATGCTCCTCAGATTATGTCGAGGGAACAAAGGGATAGAGACAAGAATGATAAGAAAATTCAACCCTCCCTTCAAAACAACCCCTGTTATTGATGAGGAGAGGGAAGAAGAGGAGCATGACCCTGAAATTCATTGTATTGGAGACACCTCCCCTTTTCCCCATCTAACTCAATCTGCATACGAGGAGTCCCTCATGAATAGTCAAATAAATGAGCTAAGCAAGGGGGAGAAGACTAATAATAGTCCAAATAAATACAACCTACGGTCTAAGAGAAGGGAAGGGAAGTATGACATCCCTGATCAACCTTCCATAGGAGAGAAGCCTGCTAAAGACGTATCAAACAAAAACAAAGAAAATAAAGCCGAGAATCCCTCACCAATAACCAAATATCTTGTCCCAGAGGTAAGAGATATTCTGAATCCCCCTTCCTCCTTTAGCTTTGAGCATGAAATTTAGAAGATCATAATCCCTCTCCCCCTTTCAGAGCTAGTCAAGAACGCAAGTTTCAAAAGGTCCCTCTCTAAGTTGTTGCAGCTTGAACCACCCTGTCATTCCATAGACTCAGTAAACCTCCAAGACGAAAAGCCAACAACCATCTTACCTCCTATGGTGGAAGATAGAGATGATTCATCTCCTCCCTTATACACATCACTGAATATACATGATAAGGTGTTGCATAATTTTCTGATGGACTCTGGGGCATGTCATAATCCCATGCCAAAAACTGTCATGGAATAACTCGGATTAGAAATAAAAAAATCTTATCATGCTTTGTACTATTTCGATTCAAGGAGGGTGCAATGTCTTGGGGTCATCAAAGATATAGTTTTGACCTTGTTTCAGTTGCCCATGAAGAGTGTGGTCATGGATATCATGGTGGTTGATGTTCCTCCCAAGTTTGGCATACTCTTGTCAATATCTTGGATAAAAAGACTTTGGGGAACCTTGCAGATGGACCTCACATATGCTACCATTCTTGTGTTTGGAGGGGAGCATAGAAGCCTGTATAGAGAAGCTCAGTTGGCCTACATTATCAATGATGAAGTGGACCCCACCAATCATCCTATATTTTCCCTTGATACTGATATGGGATCTATCTTATTGCAACTCACTTATGCCACTAAACCTCTTCTTGAGATTAGAAGGTCCATTACTCTTTGTGAAGATTCCCCTACAATTACCTCTATTTGGAAAATGTTCTTTGATGGAGCTTCTTCTAGAGAAGGTGTTGGTGCTGGAGTAGTTTTTGTTTCCCCTACTCAGGAAACCATATATCTGTCATACAAATTTGAATTTGAAATTACCAATAATGTGACAAAGTATGAAGCTCTCGTTTTGGGTTTGAGGGCTACAAAGGACATGGGAATTGAAGAGATATCAGTGTTTGGGGATGTTGAGTTGATTGTCCAATAGATCAGAGATATTTATCATGCCAAACACCCTCGGCTCAGAAGTTACATTAATGAAGTATGGGACCTCATTGACAATTTTTTCTTGACTTTCAACATTTCATTTATTCCAAGGGAAAAGAATGTCATGGCCGATTCTATGGCTGTTTCAGTAAGCAATTTTAAATTCCCTCTTCCACCCAAGCTTAGGTATGATGTAGAAATGAAATATAGACCCTCTATACCTGACAATGTGAAGCATTGGAGAGTGTTTGAGGATGATCTTGAAATCTAAAGATTCCTGGAAACTGTTGAGGGGTTTTCTGTATTTCAAATCGATCAAGATACCGACTTTGAAATAGAGCCCCACCCCGATGTTTTCTTGAAAAATATTGTTGATCATCACATTGTCCAGCTACCTGGCAATCACATCCCAAAGGGACTAGTTCCTTTGGAAAGGATTTTTGAGAGAAATGATGTGGTAGTGAAGGGTAAAATCTCAAATGATGATGCTAGTGTGGCTGAGTGAAACATTGGCATGGAGCAGGATCCAAGATTTGTCAAATTATCAAGCAGCCTGTCGAGGGAGCATAGGGTCAAGTATACTAATCTATTAAAAGAATTCGCTGATGTGTTTTATTGGACCTATGAAAATCTCATAACATATGACACCATTTTCATTGAACACAAGATCCCACTGAAGGAGGAAGCCAAACCTTTTAGGTAGAAGTTGAGACAAATAAATCCTATGTTACTGCCTATTATAGAAAGGGAGGCGAAAAAGATTTTGGATGCTCAGATTATTGTGCCTTTGATATATTCTGAGTGGGTAGACAACCTGGTCCCAATGAGGAATAAGAGTGGAGAAATCAAATTGTGTGTCGACTTCATAAATCTGAACAGGAGCTCTAGGAAGGACAATTACCCCCTGCGAAATATGGAACACTTACTGCAAAGGGTAACTTGCGCATCCAGGATTTCCTTGATTGATTGATTTTCTGGCTACAATCAAATCTCTGTCTTTCCTGAAGACAGAGAAAAGACAACCTTCACCACTCCTTGGGGCAGATTCATGTATGCCAAAATGCCCTTCGGATTAAGGATTGCAGGAGAAACCTTTCAGTGAGCTATGGACATTACCTTCATTGGGGAGAAGGATAAATCCATGGTCATCTATTTAGATGACATAACAGTGTTTTCCATATTTGATAAAGAACACCGTTGTCATCCAAGGAAAGTTTTCTTGTAGTGCAAAAGGTTTGGCATTTCCCTAAATCCCAAGAAATCATTGTTTTCCATGAAGGAGTGAATGTTGCTAGGGAACATAGTATTAGATGAGGGGGTCAGAATTGATTCAAGAAGGGTGGAATCTATTCAAAAATTTTCACTTCCTAGATCCAGGAAGAAAGTTCAGTCTTTCCTGGGAAAAATTAATTTTTTAAGAAGGTTTGTCTCAAATTTTGCTAAATTGGTAAAGCATATCATGACCATGCTTAGGAAGGGGAATGAAGTAAAGTGGACTACTGATCCTAGATAATCCTTTGACCAAATTAAAAAGGCATTGATTGAATCCCCTATGCTAATCAGTCCAAATTATTCCAAGGATTTTCTCATTTTCTCTTTTGCTTCTTTTGATACGGTGGCAACTATTTTGTTGCATAAGAATGCCGGAGGGCTAGAGCAACCAATTTCATTTTTTAGCAGGGCATTGAGAGATGTAGAGGTAAAATATGATGTCATGGAGAAACAGGCCTATGCCCTGGTGAAATCTCTCAAAGCTTTCAGAGTCTATGTTTTTAATTCATAAAACATTGCATATGTCCCTTCAGCTTCTGTGAAGGACATTCTCATATAGCCTGACATAGATGGGAGAAGGAGCAAGTTTATTGCCAAGATCCTTGAATTTGATCTGGAAATAAAACCCACCACACTATTCAAAGGCCAAGGTTTAGCAAAGATGTTGGCTAAATCTAATTCCAAAGATTTGGGGGTTAACTTCATCAAGACTTGCTCAGATGATCAGCAAGATGGGTTTTCTGATAAAAATCCACAGGATATCCCTCCACTGGAAGAATGCACCTGGTATAAAGTTGTTACATATTTTCTTCAATAATTAAGGCCTCCAGATGGTATGGGAAAAAGAAATGCAAGAGATTTAAAGCTCAAAGAAATTAGATATTTCCTTATTGACCAGGTCTTGTATTGGAGAGACACTCTAGGTGTGCTTCTAAGATGTTTGGACCCACATGAGGCTCAAAAGATTATGTTTGATTTCCATAGAAGCCTATGTGGGGGACATCATTTCTAGATGACCACAACCTATTAAATTCTTAGGGCTGGGTACTAGTCATTTCAGACCTCCCCCACTCCAAACTTCTTACCACCACCCCCCTCCCTCTGGAATAAATCCTTGACTACTTCTTCCTCCCATTTCCATATTTCCTCCATTCCATCTCTCTCTTCGACCCATGACATCGCCCGCTCTCCCTCCTCGTCTCCTTATGGAACACCTATCCTCCACCCACCTTCGGGTCACATCCCCTTATTACTCTCGCTTGTCATATCCTGGTAGGTATTCTACTGCTCACCTCCATCTAGGAAGATGTTCCCCATCCCACCTACTACTGTGGCCTTTACTTTTCCCCCACATCATCACGTCCTGGAACTTCACCTCTGATCTTTCCCAGCGCAGTACCCACGTTTTCCACCGCTCGCACTTTCTTGATCACCTTCCATCTATCACGTTTTTCCATATGGTCATCTCTTATCTCATCGCTAGATCCTCATCCATGTCCACCAACTGGGTCCCCTCGTAGCGGTCCAACGAAGCAGTCGAAGGCCAATGAGAAACCACCATGTCCTTCATATGCAGAGTTTACTTGGAACTCTCTAATCCCGAGGAAATAGTTATTAAAATAGGTGATGGTGGTTGAACATCATTTCCACAATAAATGGAAAGTTCAGGAAAGGACCGTTAGTTAGTCCACTCAACTGCAGGCCCATTTTGAAGAACGATTGTGTCTGACAGAGTTCGTGTCTGACCAAAGACTACATGCACAATCTGCCAGGATGCATGCAGACATAATGCCTTCAATGCGATGACTCAAACTCACTGCTGTGATGTTGGTTTTGAGTATATAGGAGTCATTCTCAGATTTTGTTAGTGTCGATGGTAGAGCTAACTCCTGATTGTAAAGTTTTGATGAGGCCTCTGGTTCTCTGGTTGTGTATTATCACTTGAGACTTCTTGTTTAATGGCAGTCAATTTCTCTCTCATTTCTTTTTCCTTTGATTCTGAAGCTCGGGCATGGATGATCCTGTCGAGTGTTTTGATTGTAATGTTATGTAGGTTTGAATGCAATATTGTTGCAGTGTTTTATTTTCTTGAAGTCTTCACATCTAACATGATCTTATATCTAAAACTTTTCCTCTGTAGGCTGCTAGCAGACCAGATGTCCATAGCAGACCTTCACATTTTCTCCTTATGTTCTTCCACCTACTCAATGTTATAGCCCTAAATTGCACTAGACATGCTTACCTGGCATCAGGACATCTCATTTTCCTTCTTTTCCAAGCTACTACTGAACAACTTCTTAAAAAACACCCTTTTTGAAGGCATACACACCCTGCTCCACTACTGCACACGTGTGTATGCTGGCTGACCCACTACAACCTGCGTATACCTAAAAAGCACGAAAAATGGAAAGTTGCAGACGAAACACAGAGTTTTGGGTAAGTTAACTAAACCATTTGACTGCCCATATCCAGTCACTCAAAAAAATATGTAGCCCTTTCTAGCCTATAAAAGAAGGGGTAGGGGTCCCATTTAGAAAGAGGAAAATAATTGTAAATAAATTCTACCTAATTTCGCATTCCCTTTGTCCCAACGTTTTGCAACTAGTGTGTGAAGAGAAGCATATAAAGAAGCAGTTGGAGCATAGTTGAAGAGGATCCCAAGACCAAATTCAAGGAGTAGTGGTCAATCTCACTATTGTAAGGTTACTCTTGTGAGATTAATAAAAATAAGTACTTTTCTCGTCCCACCATATGAGATTGTCAATATTTAAATTTGATTATATTTTGATAGAATCTCTAACCCATTAGTTCATAGATCATATGAATGCAGAGTTCTTTGTTTGTATTTTTGTGAACGAAGATTAGCATTGGGAGGAGATTTGCAGTCAAGGAGCGACCAAACATTAAAGGGATCAACATCAAACACAAAAACTAAGGTACAATAACTTGATCTCTTTAACCTTGTATTTTCATATGAATAATGGGGTTTATGATTGGGATGTTGGTAAGAGGTAGGAGAATTTAGGTCATTTATGCATGCATGATAAAACCCTTAATGCTAGTCCATAGGAGGGATTTCCCACCCACAAAAGAATTGGTGATCGTATGTTGTGGGGTTATTCTACCCTACGGACTAGCAAGCTAGGGCTTTAAACTTGCATGCAGATCATGACCCTTCTAAAATAACGTTTAACCTTCTATCCCAACCTAAAACCCCTTTTCACAAGCAAACAAGGGAAGAAACAACTAACCTCTTTATCGATGGTTGGTGTAGATCCTCCGTTGAGATTTATCTCCTTGCTTCTGCGGCTGCTCCTTCCAAAAAGCGATCCTGCAATCAAGACCAAAACTACGCATTCATGCTATTGTTCTACTAGAGGGTTAGAGATTAAACACAAATCAAATAACGTAGATAAGACTCATGTATTTGGGACAGGAAAAGTATCTTTTTCATTAATCTCAATATGAACCAACTTACAATGATTATAGAGACCGACCACCGTTCCTCGATCCTGATCCTGGGCTCCTCCTCTTCTTTGTCCTCCAACTGCTTTGCTTGAATTCTCCTAAAGCTTGAGGAAAGGCTAAAGGGTTGGGACAAAACGGATTCGGCAATTTGGCAGAGTTTCTTTGCTATGATTTTCCTCCTCTTGAATAGTACCCCTACCCCTCCTTTTATAGGCTAGAAGGAGCTAGGGCTTTAGGCGAACTCTCGACCATGCATGGCTGGGAGTTCCAGTTAATTGACAAAAAGCTTCTCATCCCAGCGGAAACTTTCCTGATTTTTTGCTTTGTTAGGTAAACGCTTGCTATAGTGGGTGAGCCCGCGTTCCAACGCATGTTGTTTAAGGCCTGACAGCGTTCACCCCCGCCCAGTGATAAGTTAGGGCACGAGCTACTTATTTTAAGAGGTTTTTGAGGAGTTTATTCAACATGGCTTTGGCAATGAAGGGAAATGAGTTGGCCTGATGCCAGCTGAGCAGGGATAGTGCAATTTAGGGTTATAACAGATGCCCCCTAATGTGTGAGGTCAGAAGAGCATCTGATGGCCGAAATACATTACCAATTCTTTACCAATCTGTACTGATATGCTGAATGAGTGAGCCTAGGAATCAGGAATCAGGAGGCGCCGTCTGCAAAAAATATCAAATGTCTCACCGAGGCAGGTATACCCATGCTTGGGATAAATTAGAACCATGGCTACCAATCAAATACACTGTAGATCCATGTTAATAACTATAAAGAGTAGCCTTGAACAATACACAGCGGAGCTACATCTCGAAATCAAAAAGATATACAAAGAAAGTATCCCTCTCTCAGAAGCTGATTTGGCCTGATGGCTGTACTTCAGAGCTCGAGCAACAAATTCAAAATCTTCTAAGCTCGGGTAGGAGTGTAATATGAGTGTACGATTGCACTACCCAGAGGTCTTCGATGGCTCATCGGTTGTGGACTTGATAATCTTGATGATCGGACTGAAGGCTTCAGTGATTTCGAACAAAGACTTGATTGGATGTTCAAGATGGCCGGGTATGCGGACAAGAGACATATTGCAGAGAGTCCGACTTAGGCTAAGTGACAAACTTCCCTTGGACAATAGCACGACAAGTGATAGGACTCAGGCAGCATATCTGTTAATCATAAGTCTACAAAGCAGGAGGCAACACAAACTCTCCATATGTCTGGAAGAGTAACCAAACGGTGGAGGACACAACTCTGTAACGAGCAAAGCTTCCTAAGGTCGTACTACATCCCAAAGTTTGATAAATCAAACAGACAGATGTGCTTTATCTAAGGGCAACTCATAATGCTTCCAATAAAGAAAATACTTTTCCAATCCTCTTTTTGGGGTATATTTGATTTTTTGTTCTTTTTGTTGATTTGGAAAAAAGAATAAGGGAATATTATGTTACAAGGGAGGAACAAGTATTGCAAACATACAAGTTCAAGGCACAAGGACAAGACTGATGTTCTAGGAAATGATACTCGGAAAAATCCTCCAGTGGCCAAAGGTGTTAAAACGCAGACGCAAACTGTTACTAGGCTGATGGGTAAAGGTTGCAAATGCGGTTGATAGAACACAAAATGGTAACGTCCTTCGATGTAAGTTTAACGAGCCCAGAGAAGGAAATCTCGATGTTTTTCATATTTAGAGAGTCTGAAAAATCATAAAAGGAAACTCCATTGGGGTACCTTTTTCGTCAATAGTCTAGTCGGTTCGAAAAAGGGGTAAACTAGCACCGATTAGACGTCAATTCAAAACCATTTTAACGAGTGTGACAAGGACAAGATCACTCAGCTATTTTTTCAATTTTAAGGAGTCTGAAAAAAGATTAACTATGGACTCCGTCAGGGATATTCTTCTGGACCGTTTTAACGAGTGTGAAAGAATAAGGTCACTCGACAATCTTTTCAATTTTAGGGAGTCTGAAAAGAGCTTAACTATGGACTCCAGGAGGGTTTCTTTTTCGTAAATTTAATCCCTCATGCCCGAAAAAGGAATAAAATTATACCTGAGGATACTCTTCTAAAGAATCGGAATTCGATAGAGTATTCCTTTATTCGTACAGTTGACCGTCCGGACCGAAAAAGGGGTAAACTACCGTCGGACAGACGTGACTTCAAATTTCAGTTTAACGAGAGTGAAGGGTCACAAGATCGCTCGGCAATCTTTTCATGTTTAGAGGGTCTGAAAAAGGCTTAAAAGGAGACCCGCTATGTTTTGGGATTTTGGAGGGTAAGACGAAGAGTGAAAAAGACCCATGCAAATGAGGCTCAAAACTCATATTCAGGAAAGACTATACGGACTCCCGAGCCTACTATGTTGTCAAAAAACGACATGGACACCAAAATGCAACCAGGAACTACCTAGGGCATCCATGTTTTGGTAAGCTCTACCATCC
>ML849318.1:0-22173 GCA_009831015.1 Picea engelmannii
ACATGTGCATGTCTAAGACTTTGAGGGTCATCACATGAACTCATTCCCCCTTCCCTTTCATCATTATTACTCATTATTGCCTATCTTTCACCTAGGTACTTAGGAAATATAAGTTGTCCTAGGACTTGATGCATGTATAAGGATCAATATTGTTCCCCTTAGTAAGACTTAGGCAAGTATTAAAACTAACCCCCATTTGTTATGTTGTGCTATGAGATGTCACCAGGTGCTGCCAATTAATGGCTTGCTAAGAGGTTAGATCCATCACTTCAAGTGGGTATTGTGCATTGGGATACGTGTACCATGGCTCAAGTTCTGTGGCACTACCTTGGGATCTGTGATGTTGCATTGGGATCTATGTACTCGTATATGACCATATCTATAGACATTGGAATCTGTGACATTTCCCTTGGGATCTGTGTACTGCATTGAGATCCTTGACGGTGCATCAAGCCACAATAGGGATGCCATGTCATCATACATGTCACATGGACCACTCATATGCATCCTCCTTACTTAGTTGGAAGTTGCATGCATGCTCATCATTATTTACTCTTATTGGACCACACATGGAGGTATTTAATGCATTGGAGAGGTTGATTACACATTACGAAGGTGGCTACACATGGTGACTTGGACCCTATGATGATGTGGCACCATTCATTGTTGATTTTTGGAATGCTAACCTAGAGGAGCCCACATGTGCCTCTTATAATGATTTTTATACATGGACGACTCACACATGTGGAGGTGATGTCATCTCTTTTGAGGACATTATTCTACTTTTGGACTATTCCTTAATTCGAGGAGATTGGTTAGAGGACATTGGAGCTATTGGACCATGTTTGACTTGTCTATGGACTCTTTCCTTGGATGTTGGCACTATTTTTTAGGGGCGCACCTCTCCTAGTCTCTCTTTTGTCCGCATGTGTGGCATTTCCATTGTATTTTGACCTCTTCTAGAAGGTTGTTTCACCTTTTGAGGATATTATGGGATGTATTATATCATTTGTTGTAATTTCCCATGGTTTTCATTGGGTTAATGGTTTTGAGCTAGCACATGGTATTGTATTGTATTTGAGGAGGATCTTCACCTATAAAAGGAAAACTCCTCCATTTCAAATCGTTGGAGAATAATGAGAAACTTGGGTTAAGATTTCTTTGAGTAACTATTTCTTTTCTTGGTGAATTTTTAGTTATTTTTCAAGGTTTCGATAAGCACTCTTGAAGGTTTGTTGGAAGAAAAAGGTTACTACAAAGCCAAAGAAGGATGAAATGCTCCACTTGGAAGGGTTCTCAAGGTAAGTGTTACCTCCCATGCCTAGGGGTAACTAGAGGAGATCATGTCTCATGGCCCACAATGAAGACGGTGATCCCAATTACGATGATGATGAGCATTTCCATCGATGGCAGCCCAATAGCCCCCCTCAAATGCCTCTTTTACTCTCGGTCAACAAAGCTCATAACATCCAATCAAGCACAATCTTTGGGAGATGGTAAGCTAGTGTCACCATGAGGGTACAATAGTCCTTTCATACAAAGTGTTGTGCTTAATATACTAGGCATGTGAATGAGGATCATTGGTTGAAGCTGGATAATGGATCATAAGCGTAAGAAGTTATGTTTGTTTCCTTGTTTCACCTTAGTGGCCAGCATTTGTACTATAGTCCTATGTTGTCACCCCCAAGGAAAAGGGGTACTACCAAGGCACCCTCACAAGGGTAACGTTCCATTTCCCCACCATACTTAACACTTACCATCCTGGAGCTTGTCACAGTGTACTAAACTTCGATAATGAGTCATGGTTCATTCTCTCATGAGAAGAGGGGCTAAAGGACCAAAGGTTGATTGCAGCTGCTAGTAAAAATAATGAAGAAAGAATGATGGTAAAGAAAGAAAGAAATAATAGCAAGGACTCTTAAAATCCAGTGCAAACTTAATCTCTACCCTTTCAATGTTCGCCCCAATCCTAAAGCAATGAATGCTAAATCTTGAAACCTTATAAAGGGGACTTACAAATAAATAAAAGGACAATAAAAAGGCAGATTATGGGGTTGGAAAAACGTAGCGCCTAGAAAGTGGTAACTCGAGAGCAAGCGCACCCTCCACAAAGGCACTCATAGAAATAGACCAAACGAATCCATAGGCCATGAAGTAAGCTCGTTTCACTATCATACTTACTCTTGAAGGGTTATTTTCTTTCGTGCTTCCCCCGAGACATATCCCTCTACTTGGGCCTTTTCTTTCTTGTTTCGGTTGGCACACCTAATAGGGTCTGATGATGGTCCTCCCATATTCAAACTTGCCAACTTACATAAAGTCTTGAGCTAATGTGAAATTTGAAGGGGATACTTGGTGTGAATTGTTTGTGGCTTCTACGTAAGTAACAACTTACTTTGTATGATCTAAGGGCTTTTGTACCTTGTGAACCTCTGTTTTACTTGATTCCATACTTTGATTTGATTTGGATGCACTTGGCATGGTTCTTTGAAGGACGTCCCATGCTTTCACCCAGGACGTTGTGCATCTGTTTACACGCTATGGTACGTGTGATGCAAAGCGTTGAGTCATTGGATGGCTTGACACACTCAGATACAGGTTCTCACACCTTATGTACCTTGGACAATGGACATATGGGCTTGGATTTGACAGATATGGTCATGATGGCGCACTTACGAGTAGGAATCCCATACTTTGGAGAGTGCACCCACACCTTACCCAACCACTTGATGGAGGACATTGCACTTGGTTTGGCTTGGACAACATGCAAAGATGAGATGCATCCTCTCTCCATCTCAGACGCTACCTTCTACACCTAGGACGTTGGGCTTTTGATGATGATGTCATGAGCTATGGTTTGATGGAGATGATGGGGTTTGCATGCCACATGCACACCACATAGTGATTTGATGTGACATGGCATTTCTCCACCTTGCTTTCACTTTTGATGATGACACGTGGCCTTGGAAGGCCCTCCTTCAATGGGCTTGGAAGGCCTCTCCAAGGCCATGTGTCATCATCTGAGGTGCAAGCATGATGGGAGAATGCCATGCCACATCTCAATTCATCACACGGTGTCCAAGTCGTAGCAAACTCCATCATCTACATCAAACCCTTGCATGACGTCATCATCTAAATGCCCAATGTCCAAAGTGTAAAGGATGGCATCCGAGGAGGAGAAGGGTGTATGTCATCTATGTGCGTCATCCAATCATCTCCCAATGCAAAGTCCTCCATCCAATGCATGATAGTCTATGGGGTGTAGAGTCTAGGGTGTGGGCTTCCTGCCCACTCTGTGCTACCATGACCATAAAGCAAGGTGAATGAATAAACAAGCCCATATGTCTATCATCCAAGGTCCAGAAGATGTGAGAGCCAATATCTGAGTATGTCAGGCCACTGGGTGACTCAATGCTCTACATCACATGTGTCATATCTTGCAATAAAGGCACAACGTCCTGGGTGAAATCTTGGGGTGTCCTTCAAATTACCATGTTAGGGACATCCAAATCAAAACAAAGTATGAAATCATGTAAAGCCAATGTTCATAAGATATACCAATCCTTAGATCATACAAAGTAAGTTGTTACTTAAGATATAAGACACATAAATAATTCACATCAAGTATCCCCTTCAAATTTCACATTAGCTCAAGAGTTTATGTAAGTTGGCAAGTTTGAATATGGGAGGACCTTCATCAAACCCTATTAGGTGCGCCAACCAAAACAGTGAAAGAAAAGACCCAAGTAGAGGGATATGTCCCAAGGGAAACAATGAAAGAAAAGAACCCTTCAAGAGTAAGTGTGATAGTGGTATGTATTGGGGTTACTTCATGGCTTATGGTGTCATTGAATCCACTTCTATGAGCACCTTTGTGGAGAGTGCACTTGCTCTTGAATTACCACTTTCTAAGCGCTTCGTTTAATCTACCATTTTATTGTCCTCTTATCATATTTGCAAGTCCCCTTTATAAGGTTTCAAGCTATAGCATCACTGCTTGGGACTAGGGCGAACGCGGAAAGGGTAGAGCTCAAGTATGGACTGACTTTTGGGAGTCCTTTGCTATTTTCTCTTTCTTACTTTAGCATTATTCTTTCTTTATTCTTCTTTTGCTCCTAGCTGCAATCAACCTCTGGGCTTTTAGCCCCTCTTCTCATGAGAGAATGAACCATGACCCATTACCAAAGTTCAGTACACTCGACAGGCTCCGGGATGGTAAGTATTAAGTATGACAAGGAAACAGAACGTTACCCTTGTGAGGGCCCCCCAGTAGTACCCCTTTTCCTTGGGGGTGGCAACACAGGACTAGGGCACAGATGTTGGCCACCAAGGTGAAACAAGGAAACAAACATAACTTCTTGAGCTTATGATCCTGTTGTCGTCCTTATACACACTTGCAAACATGGAAAAAGTCTCAATCCACTTAGTCTGTCCTTGGAGGAACAATGCCTAAATCCAAACCCACTGTCACCTCGATTTGGATTTCTTCCGTCTAGGTTCACTCCTAGGGAAGCCAAGGGGGGTAGACCCTAGTTACTATGTGAATTATTAAATGAATCCTAGGAGTTAATTTTAGTTTGTTAAAGGTAGGGAGAAACTAGCCTATATATGAGAGCCAGCAATGACCTTTAATGAAAAGCAACCCTTTCCCTCAGTCAACTATGACTAGTGCCTAAGGTTGGGCAATGGGGTCAATTAAGTTACAACACAAAGATCTAAATATAAATAAAAGAATGACTTTACAAATTATATGAGGGTGGGGTGGGAGGGAAACATAGAGTAAATATTATTAATATTTACTCTATGTTTCCCCCCACCCCCTCAATGAGATACAATTACAACAATTATCAACAAATAAAGAATGGCTAGATGTTTCAACGATATACAAAGATACAATTACTTACAAATGAAACGAAATAAGCACTAATTAGATCTACTACACTAGTGAAGCAATAATTGAACTAACACTCAATTGATTTTGCAGATAAGAAAGGAGATAGCTCTAAGATACATTTACCACAAGAGACAACTTACAACCCAAGATTGAAGGCCCCAAAGGAGAGGTGCACAACTTCAAGGAGGGAAGCTAAAGCACTAGTGCGCAACTTTGAGGAGAGAAAAACTTTGACAAGAAAGCCACCAAGGGCACTAATGCGCAACTTCAGGGAAGAAACATTCAACCATCAAATTACTCAATCGAAATGTAAATGCTTGGAAGATCAAGCTTGAAAGTGAACTTGCATGAAAGTATAGCACAACTTAGAATCGGTTATGAAATTAAAACTTAGGTTGTGTGAGTAAATTTTAGAGTTGAATTAATGTGAGGTGAAGCTGCAAGCCTAGACTAGGTGACTTCCCCAATAATCCTACTACTTTGGCCAAAATGATTGTTGGGTGCTCAATAAGCAAGGAAACAAGGGCTTACCCTAGCTCCACATGTCAACCTGGAAAACTTGGGCGCTCAACAAGGGGGACACCTAGTGTCGTGAGGTCATCCCTGACCTAACACCCCAAGTAGCCTCCACAAGCCTCCTTTTTGGTGGCGAAAGTTGTATCAATAAAGGGTGCTCTAATTAAACTAGGTAGATTATCCCTCCTCGAGCTACAAGTTTAATTGATTAAGCAATGAGATTACTTGTATTAAAATGCTTAAGGAGATAGAGCTTGAAAATAAATGAAATGAACAAAATGCTTATAGATCCAACTTAAACAAATTGCAAAAAAGAAAAATGCTTCCAAGAGCTTATACAAGATATTAAAATAAAGATGCCTCTAACTATGTGAAATATAAACAATGAACTTTAAAGAAACTAAATGAAACTAGAAGCATAAACAACTATTAACAACTTAGCATATGAAACAAGCCTTACGATACTGCATGGGTGGCTAGGCCAATCCTCTTTGCAGGGTGTAGGCAAAATAAATTCGGAAAAGTAAATGAACTTGAAAAAAAATAAAAAAATAACTACTTGCAACTTCAACAAAGGCACAAGATGGAGGACAAGCCTACCAGTTTTGTGCCCAAGTGGGTAAATGAAATAAACAAATGAAAGAGCTTAACTTGAAATGAAAGACAAGTAAACCTAGCCACACAACCTTGTCTTAAGGACAAGTGGGGAAAAAATATAGATGCAATAAAAGGAAAACTAATTACCTAGCCTTACTATATTGTATGGGTGGCCAAGCCAAACCACTTTGCAAGGTGTAGGCACAAATTATTTACAACTTTTACAAAACAGAAAATTAAAACTTAGTGAAGAATGCAAGCCCTAGAGACTCTCTTGGGCTACTTACAATCAAGAAAATAGATGAGAGAAGTGAGGGGTTTTGTTACATGTTGGCACAAGGGAAGACCCAGGGTTCAACGCTTCAACAACGCACCAACAAAACCCTAACTACCAGCCCTTTCGGCAACACCTGCGAAGCAAATGAAGTCTCACCCGAGGTAGAGGCAGGGGGGGTTGCAGGACCCAAGTGTCTACAACCTAGCTGGGACACAGATCTGTGATCACAGTACTTAACAGAGCACTTAGCCAATAATATTCATTAGTTTCTAACTCCTTTATTCACATCGCAGGTTAAAACCCTAATTACAGATCAGCGCAATGACAACCAAGATCCAAGCATATCTAATCATTTAGCACATAGCATTAAAGTAGATCTAACATTCATTCACATCATAAAGCACTAAGCATCAACTGAATTTATCATACATCTAGACTAAGCAAACAAGTACATAAATAGCATGAACATCATAGCACAAAGCACATCGACATAGGATATATGTGGTTCACCCCAGTGTGGGGCTACGTCCACCAATCTTCTTCTCTTCTTATTAGTTTCTTCCAATCTTCTTACATGCACCAAGCCACAACGCCAACTTTGCATAGGACAGGATATCTATGTGCACCTCGCCAGATCCTCCTTCCCCGAGTTCGGTTCAAGCACAGAGCCTTACACGGTTTGTGCACAAGGCACTACATAGTACAAATCATGTGCACTTAGCTTTGCAAGTCTCAATATACAGTGTGCAGAAAGCATTCACAACTATTTGCACTTAGCATTCTGGCCTACCTATCTTTCACAAAGCCCACTTAGATCTACTTCATACACCGTCTAGATACTTATTTATACATTACAAAAGAGGCCTAAGAATGGGTAAGACCCATGGGCCGACATCCCATACATGTTACATAAACCCTAAACCCAGAAAGCCTGTAAAAGGGTGCGAGATCCCGCGATCTCTGCTTCGCCTGGGCGCTCCGTCTTCAACCAACCTGTCGAAGACCCAAAAATGGTCAAACACGACCAAGGTTCTCCAAAACTTGGTCGAGGACCAATAGGCCCCCAACACGCACCTGTGACTCATTCCGAGTCACTCTGATCTAGGCAACTTTGCTTCGAAGGTCTCGAGCTTGGCTCGAGCTACCTCAACTTGCTGCTTCGCCAGACCCTCCTGCTCGGAAAACTCCTGAATGACTTGCTCGGTGACAGGCTCGTCCAGGCATTGTTCCACTATGCTGACCACTTGTTCTAGCTGTGCACCTTGTCCCTCAATCTCTTCAAAAAGTGTGTAGGCTTCGTCCTACACCGACTGGAGTCTCTAGGTCACTTCCATGACTCTACTCTGGATTGCATTGACTTGTTGTTGAATTGCGTGCACCTCCTATCACCTTTTCATCTTTTCTACCGCCGAAAGTTGCTTCAATTGCGCTTGCATTGTCAATGCTTGTTGTTTCGCCTCCTGGAGTTGTGCCTCCAATCTTCTCAGCTCCGGGTCTTCCGCAAGGCGCTCATAGGTCTGCGCACTTCGGTTACTGAGCTGCTTGCATTCTGTAGACAATGCCTTGATTCTTTCTACTGCGCTCCTGGCAGTTTCTTCCCTCTGATCTCTTACTTCCTGCAAAGTGCTCGGCACTGCTTGCAGTTCTATCTCTACTACTCTCGCTTGAAGTTGTTGAATGGCTTCAGCAAGCTTTCCCATTTGGCTCTCAGTTGTTTCTTCTTCCATCTGGGCCAAGCCTGACACAGAGAGAAGTGCTCTAGCCACTGCCTCCTTGACCGCAGTCTGCTCTGCGAGCAGCTGGTCTTTTTCTCTCTAGATCTTCTCTCTGTTCTCTTCAAACTTCGCACGGAGGTCATCTTTGTTGCGCAACCCGAAGTTGCTCTAAGCCTTCCTCCTTTGCTTGCTTCAAGACCTCTGTGGCCTGTTCGTTTTCTTCCTGAATTTGACGAAGGTGAGCCTCTGTCGCATCTGCTAACCTGTGTAGTTGGGCAGGCTCATCTCCCACTTCTATACTTTCTGATGATGATGTCGTTGTAGACACTGTGCGGCTTGAATAGAGGGCTTATTGTACCCCTTTTAGCTCCGCCTCGATCCTGTCATACATTGTTTCCTACTTTGCTTCGTTCCATTGCAAAATATCCTTCGAAGTGTCTGCTATAGCTACGATGATGAGGTCAATATCATCCACTATGAGCACGGTCTGTAACTGGGGCTTATTGGCTCGTGACTTCTTCTGCGCTAAGGATTTCTTCGGAGAAACCTTTCTTTTATTTGATGTCTCGGCCTCTGTAAGGGGATCCTTAGGCGGTGCTACTTCGCCCTTGTCTTGCTTGTCTTCTTCCCCTTCCTCTTCTTAGTTTACTTCGTCGTTTCCTCCTCCATGTGAATCAGATGCAGTTTTCCCCGATGCGCTGTTTATTTCCTGCACTTCTTCCTTCTTCTTCGTCTTCTTGGCGCTGCTCGGTCCATCATATTCTTCTCGGGTGACCACAGGACTTTCGATGAAGTCGAGGTCGGAGAGCTCTGTCTGTTCGACCGGTACAAGGAATTTTGCAAGCCATTCCTTGGTTATTTCCTCCATATCTTCCTCGGTCAATTTGTAATAGCACTGCAGCTCTTCCTTGTTTTCGTCCCCGCGTGCAATGATATATATGAAGTGCCTATCTGTGCGGAACTTTGCAAGTGACCTGAACCTATGGAGTGTATTCGGTGTCATGCAAGGGAAGGATTCAATGGCCTTCTTTAGCTGCAAGTAATAGGTGTGGAACACCGCATTTGACTGCCATTGCTTTGCCATGTCGCTCAAATACCACAAGGTAGTGAACCTTGCGGCCAGTGGTTCGGACGGCTCAACATCAGGGAAGGTCGCTCCCTCTGGCATCTCCCAAGTGACAAAGGCAACGAGAATCAGCAACCAGCTGAAGTGAAACTCGTAGCCCTGGTCCTGTGCTTCGCGATAATCCTGCTCCAACTGGTTGATGAGGTAGCTCGCCCAGTTCATTTGCATTCCTTCAACGCATTTTCCTGCGAGGTCGACGACGAACCCCGTGACTTGCGTTGATATGTTCTTCCTGACGAGCTTACTAGCGATCAACTAGCAAGCTAGGCGCACTGTGCCATCTTGGATGGAGGCTACCTTGTAGCCCCGCTTCCCCTTCACCACATCGTCGTAGGTGTCTTTTATTCGCTGCGCCATGGCGCAATCTGCAGCCTTCCCTGGGTAGAATTTCTGAGGGTCTGGTCTCTGCATGCTTAATCCAGTGATCATGTGGATCAACGTCGAATCCACAGTCACGCGCCTGTCTAACCATAGATAACCTCCATGGTAGCATGACAAGAGGATTTTAACACACGCGTTAACCTCCTGATGTCTGTCGAAGTGGGGTAGCTTCATGACGTTGAGGATGGTGGACCTCGCGATCTCCTTAGTCCATGGCTGGGGGACTATCTTCGGCTTCTTCCCCGTTGTCTTTGTCAAGTACTTATGCGGTGCTACCAGCGCATAATTCTTCCTATCTCCCAGGTTAAAATCGTTGATTTTAAGATCAGGGATCAGTCCTAGCTGCGGTCCAACTGCACGTATCCCTTTCAGGAGGTACGCGATAACGAGGGTGTACTCAAAATCTCTTGGGACGCTGTCACAACTAACTGCGCCAGCTAGAGGCGAGATGTAGTCGAGCAAGACCGACGGGATGAGCTTCGCGTTCACCAGGTCGGCGCGGTGCTTGCTTCTTTTCTCTGTCGCGGTTCGAGATGGCCCAGATCGACTGGATCGTCGTGCAGTCGAGGGGGCTGCTTGCAATCCTCTCGTCGATGAGGCCTGTACTCCTGCGGACATGACCTTCTCAGCCATAAGGTCTATCAGGATCTCCTCCACAGACTTCTCTACTGGGCTAAGGTCGCCCGACATGCACGCTCGAGATCAAATGCTCGGGTAGGTGAACAGATGCTCAAGGTAAGCAAAACGGGTGGCGAGGTCTCAAAAGCACAACGCAGTGGTAATCAGTTCTCCATGGGCTCAGATAATCACAATTTGCAAAAGTGTCCCCGGTGAGACATTCGACGGATTAAATAGACAAAGTCGTAACGGATTCCTCCAACAAGCAGGAATTCCTCAATCCATCCGTTGTGGCGCAGTCCCAACGGTCCAATGGTGATCTTTCCGGCAATAATTGTGTTTCTAGTCATTCTGGAGCGTCGTTCTAACGATCGGGACGCCTCCAACGGTCATATTGCTTCGCCATGGCGAAGTACCAGTCTGCGTCGTTATGCTATTCTGGCAGGGTTCAAGTTCTGCAAGCTTGCTTCCTGCGAAGTCTTCACTAGAACCTCGTGCAATTTTTCTAGCTTTTCTTTCTTTTTGCTAAGCTTTCTGGCCTTCTTTCCTGTGATCTGAGTCGCTGGATCCCTCTTTCCATTCTTATTCTTATCTTCTCTTAGCATAGTAACTTCGCACTGTTGAGGGTCGTTCACAGGGTTTAAGTGGAATACCTCTTCTCTTATTACTTCAGGGGTTGGTGCTCTTCTCTCGTGCATGGATAGGTTCTTTAAGCTTTCTTGCATTCTTTCAACCTCGACAGCTAGTTCTCTAGCCCTTAGTTGCTTCGACTTGGCCTCCTATTCTTCTATTAAGCAGGTTATTCTCCTAGCCATGAAATCCCTTAATTCTTGCTTTTTCTATTCTATAACTTCCTCTTCTTCTTTCCTTCGGATCTGATCTTTCTCAATCCAAGTCCTTCCTAACAAAAGTGCAAAAGGTGTGTTGTTCTCATCAAACTTAACGACCTCGAATTCTTCTTCCGTCAATGTTCCATGAGAAACCATAGGTACATGAGTAAGTCTTCCACATAGGGTTATCATCTCTCCTTTAAACAATCCTATTCCTCCCAATGGAGGAATCATAGCAGGCTTTCCCAAAATTTCCCGAGTACTTTCTGGCATGATATTCACCTGTGTTTCCTTATCCAGAACACTGTCTATGTCGAAGTCTCCTATTCTTATTTATATGCACTCCTCTTTTAAGATCTCTAGTAAACTGATGTCTCTGTGATCACTCAGGCTTTCTTTCATCTGCAATAATAGTCTCTGATTCTTTCTGGTGTTCTAACATATCCTTAATCTCTTGACCTTCTTCATGGTTTTCTTGTCTCATATTCATCTTTTCAACTTTAGCAATCATTCTAGGGCAGTCCAAAACTTCATGTCCAGTAGCTTTACAACAAAGACAAATAGGACCTCTACCAGGGCATTCCTTAGCAAGATGTCCCGGTCTTTTGCAACTATAACAAAGAGTCAATCCTCTCTTTCTCTTAAATGATCCCCAACCTTTCCTGTACTGCGCACTGGGATCACAGTGATGAATCTGCAAAAGATTATTTCTAGGATCTTGCATCCACTTGTTAGTCCAAAAATTCTTTCTATGCATAGGAATAACATATCTTTCATTATTTCTATCAGATCTATTCATATCAAGTCTTCTCTCTTCTAGTTGTGCCTTAGTTTTCAAACTATGACAAGATCTATCAAACATACCTAGATCCATTCTTTCGAAACTAAAATTTCCACTTATCTTACCTTTACCAGAGCACAAAGCTTTAAGATCTTACCTCTTTTCTTCAGATTCGATTCCCTTCTTAGCATAGAGCTTCACAAGTCAAGTAGAATACTGCGCACTACAGCAACAGATCTACGCACAGAGCTTTCTCTGTCCTTCAGTTCCCAGCAATCACAGTTTCAAGTCACGGCAACGAAACCATTTGTTGGCACAGGGGCAGACCCAGGGTTCAACGCTTCAACAACGCACCAACAAAACCCTAACTACCGACCCTTTCGGCAACACCTGTGAAGCAGATGAAGTCTCACCTGAGGTAGAGGCAGGGGGGGTTGCAGGACTCAAGTGTCTACAACCTAGCTAGGACACAAATCTGTGATCAAAGTACTTAACAGAGCACTTAGCCAATAATATTCATTAGTCTCTAACTCCTTTATTCACATTGCAGGTTAAAACCCTAATTACAGATCAGCGTAGTGACAACCAAGATCCAAGGATATCTAATCATTTAGCACATAGCATTAAAGTAGATCTAACATTCATTCACATCATAAAGCACTAAGCATCAACTGAATCTATCATACATCTAGACTAAGCAAACAAGTACATAAACAACATGAACATCATAGCACAAAGCACATCGACATAGGATATATGTGGTTCACCCCAATGTGCGGCTACGTCCACCAATCTTCTTCTCTTCTTATTAGTTTCTTCCAATCTTCTTACATGCACCAAGCCACAACGCCAACTCCGCATAGGACAGGATATCCACGCACCTCGCCAGATCCTCCTTCCCCGAGTTCGGTTCAATCACAGAGCCTTACACAATCTGTGCACAAAGCACTACAAATCATTTGCACTTAGCTCTGCAAGTCTCAACATACAATGTGCACAAAGCATTCACAACTATTTGCACTTAGCACTCTGGCCTACCTATCTTGCACAAAGCCCACTTAGATCTACTTCATACATCACCTAGATACTTATTTATACATTACAAAAGAGGCCTAAGCATGGGTAAGACCCATGGGCCGACATCCCATACACATTACATAAATGATAAACCCTAAACCCAAAAAGCCCGTAAAAGGGGGCGAGATCTCGCGATCTCTGCTTCGCCTGGGCACTCCGTCTTCGACCAGCCTGTCGAAGTCCCAAAAATGGTCAAACACGACCAAGGTTCTCCAAAACTTGGTCGAGGGCCAACATTACCCCAAGTTGGAGGCTCTTCTAGAATATTTTGTGGCCCCAAATGGGTAGCACCTCCCCTTGTTGGAAATGCTGTAAAATGTACAAAACAACTCAGAAAATTTTTGTTAGTGAAAACATAAATTTTTACTATAAAAATCTAAATGTAAAATGTGTATTTTATGCCTATTTCAGAACTGAAAAACAACCACAAATCCCCAAAGAATAATAGAAGTTAGAACAGAAAATAAATGGAGGAATCCCTTGGTTGAACAAGCAACTTCCCAGATCTGAAAATTGTTTCTCCAAACCGTTAGTGACCTGCAAATGAGTGAGATCTTGCTACAAAACAACTAAGAGGTGAGTACATGAAATGGAAATTGCAATATACTTTCCAATACCATACAAATAAATCACTAAGTCTACAACAATACTACCATAAACTTAACCAAGCAAAATACTTTGCTTGGGATCTCCTAAATTAGATTTGAAAGCAAGAAAAACCCACAAGAAACTATGGCAACAATATCACCTCAAACAAAGACCATGAGGAGCATCAAGAAGACTCTCAATGCACCATGAAATTCTCTCCAAAGATTTTCTTTATTCCAAAAGTGTGCATGCAAATACTTGCAACAAGAAATTACAAGAAGAAATGAGGAAGAAAGAGAGAAGAGTGGGAGAGATTTGAGTATAGTGATAGTAGCTCAGAATAGATGTCTGAAATGAGGGAGGGGAGGCTTTGTTTTATACTTGGAGCCAAGAGAAACCCCTCTTGGATGCTCTCCAAGTGTCATTTGCTAAGAGTCATTGAGCATCTCAAGGAGGGGCGCACTTTTAGGGTTTTGGCTAGGTTAGGGTTGTGAGGGTTGAGTGAGGGGGAAGGGAAACACCTTTTTGACATAGTCCGACAGCAAATTAGATCAAGGGGGGCACACTTAGGGAGAAAGGGGTTTTGTCCTTTTAATTTTTCATTTTTTATGACTTTCTGACCAAGGGGGCACAACTTCCTTAGGTAGATGAGTGGAATAAAGTGATGGCTAGGTGAGGGGGTGTGTTTAAGTTAGGAAAAATGTTTCTCTAACTTACGAAAGGGGTTAGGCATCATGTCCCACTCTTTCTCTAACCTTTTTGCTCAGTTTTACAAAAAATTGACATTTTGACTTTGTCAATTAAGCAATTAAATTGCTGACTTGGACTAACATGGACTCCTCATAGATAATGACCTAGCGAAACTTGTCCAATTGAGATGAAACTTGGTTCAAGGGTATAGGGGGTCTCATTCCATTTTTTTTTAGTACTCACACCCCTATCAAAATCCCCAAAGACCTAGCTTTTACATTTTTACATCAAAAATAATTAAAATTACCATTAATTGGGTAATTTTAAAAAATTAAAAAAATCACTTAGACTCGACGGAATTCCGCAAAACTCTAAGAGATGTCTAGCATGGTCATTTACAATATTCTTAGACCCTAGTCACCCATTGGGCTCGATCATTGGAACGTCTTTCACCACTTTGGAGGATTATTGTGGGAGTGAAAAACTCAAGGGTAATTAAAGTGGTTGGTTAGGCCAAATTAATTACCTGAGGAAAAAAAACACTCGATGAAAGGACTTTTCTAATGATAAAGTCCTAGGCAACAAACCTACAATATGATCCATGCAGACCCATTACATTATTATCCCACGCAGGGGAGCGAAAATTCCAGTTACAAAAAGAAGTGTCGGGGTCAAAATTGCCTTGTAGAACCAGTAAGTATTCAACTTGGTTGCACCATCAGGTACATATCATCATGGCACATGGAGTTGACCCCCTAGTT
Source organism: Picea engelmannii (assembly GCA_009831015.1). Lineage (NCBI taxonomy): Eukaryota > Viridiplantae > Streptophyta > Pinopsida > Pinales > Pinaceae > Picea > Picea engelmannii. The sequence continues at coordinate 14,852 of ML849318.1, forward strand.
GAAATAGGTGGTCAACAGATCAATTATTCAACTTCAACCAATAATTCCCATTCACGTGCCTAGTATATTAAGTACAACACCATGTATGAAAAAAGGACTCAACATACCTCATGGTAACGTTGGCTTACCATCTCCCATACAATGGGTGACTGAATGTGATGAGCTTGGCTGATTTGAAGTAGAAGAGGCAATTTGAGCGGGGCTATTGGGCTGCCATGTGTGGACAGGTTGATCATCATCATCAACGGGATCACTATCTTCATTGTGGGCCATGAGACATGATCTCCTCTAGTTACCCCTAGGCTGGGGGGGTAACATGCCCTAACCTCCTCTTCATCTCTCTTGCACCTAGCAATTTTCATGGTGTGTTGCTTGACTCCATTGCCCAACAAAGAGAAACCACGCTAGTCTAGTTGAATACAATTGATGGTTGAAACCCTAGTTAAATTATATACTTTCTTTTAGAAAACCCTCTCTTAAATTGGATTTATGACATCATTGACAATATAATTTTACTCTAGCATTTTGAATAAACATTGATTTACTTGCTGCTGTCATAAATTGTATGCTACAGCCATTAGGGCTGCAGTTTATTGCCGCATATTTAATTAATATTGTGGCAAAACTTGCCCAGAAAATTGGTTTGACAGTCGAACTTTGTTCCCCTTGTTGTAAGCTAAATTTGGAGATTCAATCGCTAATTTTCTGGGTTGCTTTTCTTATTGTTGTAATAAATCTTTCATTGCTGATATAAATTGGTTGACTGCTGCAAATTTACAACAGCAATAGGTTTTAATTGTTATCAAGTGTCTAAAGGTGAATGGCATGCTATATAACTTGGCAATTGATCAATATATGCATTGAAAAGTTTCTTGTTTCATACAGGTTACCCAATTACCTTGCATAAACCATTTTTATCCTTCACCTATCCCAGACCTAGCCTAGCACATCTAAGTGACCAAGATAGGGGGTTGTAGGCTTGGCTAATCTTGCTACTTGATCTCTTGACTCTTAAGGTCACTAGAGAAGCCTCCCTTGTGTTGGACCTCTCTCCTTCACTAAAACGAGGGAAGTATCTACTTAGGTGACATTGGTAGATACCTCCATTTGTAACACAAGATCGGTATCTTGTGGAGGCTTTGCACAAGCACAAATCCTGTGATAACAGTAAGTTTTCTAACCTTTCCTCTTTGATCATTAAAGTAGTTGTTCATGCATTAGGGTAGGACGTCCTAGAGGTCTATCCTTTTGCCTGGGAAAGGCTTTTTTGCCTTGCCAACCTTTGAGTTCACCTTGATAGTACTAGGAAAGGCTTCTACATGGACTGATCCTCCCATCCAACCTTGAAGGGAACCTTCTAACCCTAGGTGACGCTTGAATGGCAATCCTCCAGGTGTCGTCAACATCACCTCATCTTAAACCCTAGATTTCACTTGGAATTGACATAGTGACCCCGTAGGCATTGGTGTTTTCATTTGTCTTCAACCACCAAAAAAACAAAATGATTTCCTTTTCTTTTTTTGTATTTTTTCATGATCTAGGGTTTTACTTTGTTTAATCATTTTTACTAGATCGTTTGAACCTAATCGATTGTTGGCCGATCCATCATTGTACATATTGTGCTAACATATTTGTTATGAGGGTTTGATTTTATCTCTTCACTTGCTTATCTTTATCAAACCCTAGGGCTGGTTATACATTGTTTCAGATCTGACCTATCTTATGCAACCCTAATATCCATGCTAGGAAAACCTTATTGAGCCATCAATACCCTAGATTTGCTTGTTGTCCCATTTCCGAAAATTCTGAATATACTTGTGTGGAAAGAGGTTTGAAGCTGCAACGTTACATGCCCTTTGATCACTGTTTGAAATGTGTTGTGCTTTGTCTCTGTTATCACAGGATTTGTACTTGTGCAAAGTCTCCACAAGATACCTATTTGTGTAACAATTGAAAGTTTCTACCACTATCACCTCAGTAGATACTTCCCGCATTTTAGTGATGGAAGAAGGTCCAACACAAGGGAGGCTTCCTTGGTGACCTCAAAGGATCAAGTAGCAAGAATAGCCAAGCCTACAACCCCCTTGGTCACCTAGATGTTAGATCTAGGTCTAGAAAAAATAAGAAAGATAACCAAGTAATTGGTTCACCTGTACGAGACAATAAACAATCCAAAGCATAAAATAGACAATTACCAAGTTATGTAGCTCATTGATGACCTCTTAGACACTAGATAATCAATAAATACAATTGTTGTTGCAAAATTACAGTCGTAAGACAATGTATAACGACAATTAATGTTTTGTAACAGCAATAGAAAAAAGTACTCAGAAATATAGCAATTGACCATAAGAATTAGGCCTTCAAAAAGTGCAAAAACAGACAATTGTTAGACTATGATTCTGAGTATCTTTAGCCACTATTTCAAATAAGTATGCAGCAATTAAAATAAACCCTAGTGGTTGTAGCAAACTTTTATAACAGCAGCAATAAATATCATTCATTTGTTAGGGTTAGAGTTAGTAGAGTTAGTCAAATCGCTTTGAGAGAGAGAATGCTAATTCTAAGAATGTTTTCACCACAGAGAGTTCTAGACTAGTGTCGTTGACTTTTTAGGGCTATGGAGTCAAGCATGTAACGCTTTGAAGAAAGACTTAGATAATCAAGAAGAATGAGGTTCAAACCCTAATGTGCAAAGCCTTTTGAGCCTTAGGACTAAAACCTTCAAGAGAGTGATTTATAGGGTATAAAGCCTCTTGGGCCCTAGATGTTGTTTTCCCTCCTCTAGACAACCTAGGTCAAGGATCAAATAACTAAGATCAAAACTCTAAGGTGCAAAATCTCTTGGGCCTTAGGTTTTTGAATCATAGCAAGAGACTATGTCTCTTAATGCTTTTACCAAACTTGGACAAACAAAGTATTAAAGGAGAGAAAGACTTATGTCTCCTGACTAGGGTTTACTAGAACAAAGTAACATGAAACAAGATACCAGTTAACAATTATACCATGAGCAAACTTATCCACTTAAAGCAAATTACTCACTTATCCAAGTCGCTATGCCAAGAGAAACACTAGTTGCAACAAGAGATCATCCAAGAAGTGAAAAGCATCCACAAGCAATCCTCCTCCAAGAGTAGTGCACTAGATCCAAGAAGCCAAAGAGAGATAGCGAACTTTTTTAGAGCTCTCACTCACAAGTGTGAGCAGAAAAGTGATAATGATAAAATGAAATGAGTGCTAGCCTTATTTATATAAGGTAAACTCTAACATATTGTCCACAAAATGTCAATAATTCATGTTACAAGTGGGGTCGGCCCCTCAAAATAACCTCTACAATAACAATAAATGCAAATAAGAAATCACAAAACCACACATGTGATGACGTCAAGCCTCCTAGAGGTGAAGGAGGGCCTCCCAAGGCCATGTGTCATCATCCAAAGGGAAAGCGAGGTAGGAGAATTGCCATGTGTAATACCCTTAATCCAAACCCTAATTGTAAATGAAGATGTAAATGTACATATAGGCTAGTAAGTCGTTGGCACCAAGTTTTGGTTTAGTTTTGCGCGCACCTGAGTAGTGCACGAGGATTGTTTACCAAAGGATGAGCACGCACATTCCACAGTGTTGCGCGCATGGATTGCACATCAAGGGAAAAGTGCGCACAATCCATAGTTTTGCACACACCCGAGTAAGTGTGCGAGGATTACCTTGAAGTGCGCACCAGACCGAGTTATATATATGTATGTATATGTATTTGAGGCTGGAGAGCCTGTATGGTTATTAGGTTGGTGAGCCAGGATGCAAAAAGGCCAATGCACCTATCCTTGTAAAATGTAATCACACTCAAATTATTAATAAAATCACATCACTGCGCAGACCAATCTGATGAAAAGAGACGGGGGGCTAAAATTTGCCGGAAAAGGGGGGGGGCTAAAAGTTTATGAGAGGAGCTAAGCCAAAGGGGGCTTAAGTCCAAGGGAATATTTTATTAATATTTTCAAAAAGTATAGTTATGGATATTTGTTTTTCCTAAGTTTCTGAGGGATTGGAATGAGTCACCAAGTGGCTAAAGATAATTCTGAAGGTGACAAGTGTCTAGTTTAAGGCATGCAAATATATTGCTGAGCCTTGGTGTATTTTGGAAGATTCACACATTTCTCGTCATGATTCAGACTATCTGAACTTTGGACTGCCATTACCTTACCTGTAGAGAAAAGCTTGGAAAGGGTTTTCCATCTAGTGACTAGAGATTTTGTTGTTGAAGAGGTACGTTGTTAGGCCCATGGGCATTCTCTCCAGGTGAGAGATTGTTGTCAAAGAAGCAGATTGTCAGGCCCATGAGCATTCTCTCCAGGTGAGAGATTTGTCGTCGAAGAGGTCGGTTGTTAGGCCCATGAGCATTCTCTCTATGTGAGAGATTTGTTGTCGAAGAGGTGGGTTGTCAGGCCCGTGGGCATTCTCTCCAGATGAAAGATTTGCTATTGAAGAAGAGGGTTGTCAAGCTCGTGAGCATTCTCTCCATGTGAGAGATTTGTTGTCGAAGAGGCGGGTTGTCAAGCCCGTGGGCATTCTCTCCAAGTGAGAGATGTGTTGTCGAAGAAGCGGGTTGCCAGGCCCGTGAGTATTCTCTCAAAGTGATAGATTTGTTGTCGAAGAGGCGAGTTGTTAGGCCCGTGAGCATTCTCTCTAGGTGAGAGATTTGATGTCGAAGAAGCGGGTTGTCAGGCCCGTAAGCATTCTCTCCAGGTGAGAGATTTGCTAGGAATTGTTCCATGGTGCACTGGGAAGTAGTTATAGGGCTCTAATACTTCCTGTATGGTCTGTTGTTGAAGCCCTAGAAGGGAAGTTGGGCAGCCGAGGGACTGTTGAGAAGAGAAGGGGCACACTTCCTGGGGTGGGACAGGCATGTGGAGAATGAGAGATTGTAGGCTAGTTGCAGCAGTTGGCACCTTGGACTGAACAATTCTGTCGATTATCAGACCTTAGCATGGCATTAGGAATCCTTTTGCCCTGGTGGAGTTTAAGTCGGGTCAGGGGTGACCTGCTGCTGAAAGTTTATGAGCAACAGAATCTATGGCTGGGAGGAACGTCTGAGCTCTGCGCGCAGTTAGTGACTCTTTATAAAAAGTGTCATTTATGTGCTTGTCTAATTTACTGTGTGCTTATTTACCTATGTCTAATATGGGTTGATTTCCTTTATGATGTTGCATATGATCAATTGTCGTTATTCTGTATAATATTGTTTGCACATGTAAGCATGATGTTGTTATTTAGTATTTGTTGTCGCACATGCAGAGTGTGACAGTTATTAAGTATTCATGTTAGATAACTTTGTAATAATGGTCATGAGTTCCGGGGCGAGGCTAGAATTGTCGTGCGCGCAGAGAAATAATATGTACGCACAAGAGGTTGGATTTGATATGCGGGCGGGATAGCAGATCTGTGCGTACAAGGGAACAAAATTTGTGTGCAGTGCCAGAATGGTTGCACACGCAGTAGTAACCATGTCTTCAGAGTGGTTACACGCACAGTAATATTTCTGTGCTTTGAATGATTGTGCGCACAGTTGTATTATGTGTTATTTTTGTTGTTATAACTAGTGTTTGAAGAGGAAAAATTTGTGTGGTGCAATCCAACTTGGGATAGTGTGCATTACCTCACATCTGCGAAGATTAACGTTATAGTGTAGAATCTGCGCACTAGATTTTTTTTGGAGTGGCATTGCTCAGCAGTATGTTGGGGATGTTACAAATTGGTATCAGAGTTGTATTTAGGGAGTTTGTAGTAGTGGAGACGTTACAATGTGGTAACGAGACTCAACGAGGAGGATGGGTACGTAAAAGATTGGTATCAGAGCTCCAGTTTCAACACTGAGCCTGCATGGTCGAGTATGTACTGAAGGAAAAAATTCGGACTGGTAAGTGGTCAAATTTGGAATTACATCAAGGCCATGATGCGCATAAAAATGAGAATGCGTAGTTGTGCGCACTAAAATTTGGGGTTGCACGGAGCAAAACTAGTGGTGCATGCGTAATATTGATACACGGTGTATATGTTAAACATTGACATCACACATTGGTATGTGTTGAATACCAGTGCATACACGAGCTTCAGAAGGAAGAAAGAAAGAGTAAATGGGTATTTGGATGAATTCCAAATGACCATAATTTATTGCACAAGACTCATAATTGCATAAGGGAGCAGTTGATGGGAGAGTTTTGGACAAAAGAGTCCAATTATTCACCCAAAAATTTTGAATTGGGGCATTAAAATCATCCAAGAAATCAAAAGAAAGGATCCTGAGAAAATTGTGCAAAATTTTCATGAAGTTGTCGCATGAATTCGTCTAACAAACCTTATTGTCTGTGCATTTTGCAGAATTAACAACGATTACATCAAGACAGAATCAACGCAGAGAGTCAAAAGCATGGAATATGCGTAGAGAACTTACAACCATGATGATGAATTCGGGGGTTTGTATATCAGTATGGGTATTGATAGTACACAATCCAATGAGCATAGAGCAAGCAAGGAGGAGCACATAAACTTGCTAGAAACCATAAAGGGACTGCAAAAAGATGTCCAAAGATATAAAACTGATAATGAGAAGCTTATGAAAGCCAAGGAGCAACAAGATGACTTCAATATCAAGTTGATATAAAGCTTGGACATAATAGAAAAGAAAATGGATAAGGAGACAGAGTCAAGCAAGTCAAGGAGTCACAGGTCTCATGGTAAAAGAAGAAAGGCAAGAAGTGTTGATAGGAATCATCACCACTCACCAAAGCATTCATTTAGGAAAACGCGCAATAGTTGAAGTCCATCTCATGTCAGAAAGCATAAGAGAAGGACTAGGGTGGACGAGCTACAGGGAGAATTGAATAAGATCAAGCCTCCTACCTTTGATGGTGAGCACAAGAAGGATGAAGATGTGGAGACCTGGTTGTTGGGCATGAAGAAGTACTTCTAGTTGCATAATTACTCTGCGCAGGCAAAAGGGAGAATTTCCATCTATCAAATAAAGGGAAAAGCATCAATGTGGTGGGATCAATTCGTGCAAGTGCAACACATCGATGAGAAGAAGGTTACTTGGAGGGAGTTTAAAAGGTATTTTCAAAAGAAATACTTAACCAAGCGATACTATGACAAGAAAATGAAGAATTTCTTTGAACTCAAGCTTGGGAGTATGACAATAGATCAGTATGAAAGAAGATTCCTAGAGCTGCTGAATTATGTTGCATTCACTAAGGATGAGCAAGTTAAAATTCAGAGGTACCTGAGTGGGCTGCCATCATTTATCAATGACAAGATATAATATGATG
>ML849318.1:22273-36833 GCA_009831015.1 Picea engelmannii
AACAAATCATTGGCCATGACTATTTCTTTCTAAAAAACCACAAGGCTGAGAACTGAGGATTTTCGGCCAACAACTTATGTTTGGGACAGAATTGAATGTATTTGTAATCAAAATGTCTTACCTGGTATCATTTTAGTTTGTCCATTTTGTTATTATTGATTTTTATTTCATTCGCATTCGTAATCTTATCTACTTTTGTTGAATTGTATGTTCATAATTTTTATTAGTAACTCTTGAAAGGATTGGCGAAACTAGAATTTAAGAACAATTTGGTTTCAATTTCACGTGCAACCATGAAATCCTTTTTCCTTCTTTCAAGCTTCCATTTATTTCTATAGTTTTCTACCCTAGATTATCACTAACATTTTTGCAAATCCTTTAAATTCTGAAATGAAATAAAAATCTGGTTTGTTTTTTTTCCATTAGATATCATGTATATTGTGACTGATTTGAATGGATTGGTTAAAAACACAGGTGCAATTGCTATAAAAGATATGCACGCTTACTCATTTATAAACTCAGTAGCTCCATTTTTGGAACTGCTTAAAGGCAAGAGAAAATATGAAACCTCTAAGTGAGAACATTCACTTATAAGCCTCCTAAAATTGCTAATGAAATTTAATGTATTATGTATGGCATATATGTCCTTTGTAGCTAATTGATAACCTTTATCTAGAAGACAACCCTTTATTGTGCCTATAAATCCTGAAAAATAGGCTTATCAAATTTCTTTTATATGAAGAGAATATCCTTCTGTAAATATCATAATTTAACCTTGTGGTAAACCGACCTTGATGATATAATTATGTCTCTGCGAGCATTGTTAAATTTCTAACAGTATTCCGTTGTAAGCAACTTGCTTTTTCTTTTTTTCTTTTCTTACCAAGTGCTTTCGTTTTTTCTTTTCTTACCAAGTGCTTTCGGCTTCTCTTAGTTTCTTAAGAGACATTACAATGCACGAAGTATACATATAAGCGAGTATGTAGAATTTTATTAAGGACAAACTTAACATATTATCAAAGAAAATGTAAGAAAATTGATTGTAATTGCTTAAAGATTTGCCTTAATTATTTGTTTAAACATCGCTTATGTTAAAAGATTGTGCTTCAATTCTTTTCAAGTTATTATAGAATATTAGCATAGATTCATCTTAAACTTGGATCCATTAAGTATTAAGGATACAAAACCTCACATGTAAACTTCTCACCACTTAAAAGCTTTGAGTTTAAGATGAATCTATGCTAGTTTATTTTTATTTATACAAATAACTAGGGCTTTTTTATTCTAATTTTCTTTTTTACATTAGATATTGGACCTCAATTTTTATTTTTGTTTTATTTTTTATTTTTATTTTATTTTATTTTATTAGTGTTAGACAGACGTGGCACATCTCTTCAACACGAGCTGTAGAGTAGAATTTGTTTCTCTTGGTGCATTCGAAACTTTGTACAAAGTATAAATTTAACATTCAGTCTAGTGTGTACTTAATCCCTTTTGAATTCTTATTTGAATTTTGTTTTGAAAAAACTGCTTATAATCACTTACAGCTGTCCTTTGCTTAAACTGCCATGCTAAGAATTTTTTAGTAGTGAGCCCTCTTTGCATGACATTGAGAGAGAAACACTAAAAATATAATAACCTGTTGTAAGTTAGATAATGAAACATCTTTTCTGACTAAGAAAGAAGATGATTTTGGTGGTTTAAAACAGCTTGTCATTCTTGAATTATCTGGCCACCTGGTTATTTCTAAAGCTTAAATACAGTCTTCTTATGAAATGTATGAAGAAAGAATTATTATTATTATTGATAACCTTTATATGTTTTCTTTGAGATTAACTTGGTTTGGAGGACATAATCATTGAGAATCAAGAGTCTTCATTAAAAATATTGGGTTTTCAAAGTCGTTTATTCATTTGGATAACATAAGTAGGCATATTGTGTTCTTTTACCTGTAATTGAAGTTGAATACATGGGATGAAGATAGGGGAAGTGTTTTAACTTATCGAATCCCATTCTCCCATGCAAACTAAATCTAAGAGTCATGTTCTCATTTAGAACAAGTAAGAAAAATATAATAACATTGTCTACTTAAATGGACTTTGTGTGAATATAATCACTATGGTAGAAGCTTTTTGCAAAGTAATGTGCATAGATCCGACCTCTAGCGAGAGCATTCTGAGATGGCAAGTAACGATATTAATACTTAGGAATGGCTTGGATTTCAAGTTGAAACTCTAATTTTGAACACAGATTATGAAACTAGAGAATCGCTTGGAAAACAATGCATATTTTAGAATACGAAGAGTATCATGGTTAATTGTCATATTGATTATAGTTGTTTTGATTTGCCACTTAAAATAAAAAACTAGAGTAACCATTTCATGGCAATTGTATGGAGATGGATGAGATCAATTAATGTTAGTCTACTAGTAATCTTTTTGTGGCAATTGTATGAAGATGGACAAGGGCAATTAAGGTTATGGTAATAGGCCCTTAACTAGCAGAGTTGATATTATCGAGTTGTGTTGAACATTGTGTTGGAGGTTCTGTTTACTATTAGTAACGCCATACATAAAATATCATAATAGAACTACATACAAACAATGCATTTCAAATATAGGCACGGAACACATTCCCAAAAGTAATATAATGATTGGCTAAACAACAACTTCTTATGCATTGGGAGAAAAACTCCTAAATAACCTAAGAACATTCATATATCCCAACCATAAGTTCATGTCTACAATAATTACTTTATTGACCTCTATTTTATTTTTTTACATATAAATACTCATCCCATCCTTAAGCCAGTAAGCAAGGGTGTGATATTCCTCATGGATCATGAAGAGCCTAAAACAACAAGTGGCTCATAAATTAGTTCACGAAGAACAAACATGTCACACGTAAGATTTGAACTCGAGTGGGGAGGATAATGGTTCTTCCTCTCAACCACCTGAGCTAGACCTAGTTGACAACTCTATTGACCCCTATATATACATATTCTCACATGTTGCTCATGTAGGTTCACTACATTATCTACCTACTATTTACATGTGCATTTGACTACATGTATATGTATTTTTCAAGGAAAACCTCATAGGATCCTTGTTTTTCCTGGAATATTGGGATTGAGAATGGCTCAATCGTTAATGACAATAGCAGCTGGTAACTCTGAGGGACTTGACTGTATTTGAACCTGTGACCTATGGCCTCCTTGTCGATAACAAGCCTTGGGAATATGGTTCAATTAATTGACCTAACCCTTGGAATTCATTTGACTACATATATACCCTATTAGAGTCATAACATAGTGCCCCCCTTAGAAAAACTGTCCTAAAAACTTTTAGTCAAGGACTTTACATGTGATGAAACCAAGTGATAGGATTTTCTTGGATTTATGTTTTCTCGCTGCCATTGTTGATTATTAATTCATCCATATTCTATTCTTATTGGTGTCAGTGCTTCATTGTTTGATGTCAAATATATWTTTTTCCTTTGATTCCATGAGTTTTTGTAGCTTATCCAACTTGTTGAAGTTGTTGATCTTTGATAATATTTTGTTTCATAACAGTTTCRTGATGCCACATTCCATGGATGTCTCTAACTCTGCAATTTGTTTCCTTGATAGTGTTGTTGTGAACCTTTGTCTTTSTTGCCAAGTTTCTTGGTAATGAGGGTGTTAATATGGTTCTACTTTTGAAGGTTTCCCTTCCTTTTCTACAYTCTTATCATCGATTTTTTTTTGGTAGAATAACATGCTCTAGCCTTTGCACTTAGTGTTCAATTATTCTTGCTTTTGATATAATACCATCATATTTAACCTTTATATCCTCAATATAGAGTTCAACTTTTTCAAGTATTTTTAGGCGACCGATAGAAAATTTGGTGCAATACGCTCGGAATATGTTTGACAATATSAACAAGAAAACATTACATTTGACTATCATTGAAGTTTTAGTTGTTTTCTTTAATAGTATGTCACGATGTATTATAATTAAGGCTTGCTAAATTGATGAGGTTTGTCTTTATGGTCTACTTTCAAGTCAAAGATCATGTTTTGTAAGAAAAGTTACCTATTTCAAGTCAAAGATCATGTTTTGTAAGAAAAGTTACCTAAATACTWYAGAATATCTCAAAATTCTTTAAAAACAAGAAATAAGCACCAAAAATTCACGTTGCATATTGGTTCTACTATTAAATATGTACAAATGTGCGTCTTCACATTTGAGGAAAGACATTATCCCTATATTTAAGCACAATGTATAATATATCAAATCAACTCCCACTTATAAAAAAAAAAGGTTAAATAGTTATTTGATTATTCAAGAATGATAATCTTTTCTACTTTGTTATCATTCAGCAATGCATAATCCCTTATTTACAATGTTTGAAAGCCTATTCCCTCGCTATCCAAAGTACATTCTTAAGTGGCATTGATAATATGATATAAGAAAAAGTTCATAATGTAGCTATTGTTTTAAAAATTAGATTGTATCCAAACATACATCCTTATGGGTTTTTTTATGAGATGTTGTCAATATTGGGAATTTTCGTTCTTGTCCAATGCAGAAATAATGCATGAACTATTTATAGTCATTGTATACACTTTAATCTTTAGACAAAAAGTCTAAACATAGAATGTAAGGAGTTATTAGCATGGGTCTATCTTAACTTTAGATGTATTAAGCATAAAGAGGAATACAAAACTATGTACAAATCCTTGGTTCTTTAAAAGATAGAGGGTAAAGATATATCTACGTTAGTTTCTTTTTAGTTTATGTTAATTAATTAAAACAAATAAAAGGTTGACTTTGCATTTTTTTTTTAATAAAAGGTTGACTTTGCACTTCTTGTGCAATTCTATTTTCTTGAGTGAAAGTGGTCTTGTTTGTCATTACATGGCCCCTTTCTTTGACTTTGATTCCATGATTGAGGAGTTTCTATCCCTTCAAAATCATGGAGGACTTACACTTGGACTCCTTTAGTTGATGTGCAACATTGCCATAATCTCTTAATGTCTTTGTAGTACTTGAACCAAATCATCACAAAAATTATATTCGTTAAAGTGTGTGTCCGTACATGTTTGGAATTGAGCTTGGGCGTTTTTTACAATAAGCACTCCAACTTATGGCTAGATGGATAAAATTTCAATAATGATTATTGAAGCTAACCTGTTATAAGTAAACCCAATTACTTTTTGTGCTTATAGGGAATAGAATCGAAGTCACTTGTAAGTAAGCACCCTATCTTACTGCCATATGTGATGCAAGTCTTTTAATTTATTAGTTATTATATACATATAAATTTCACTTATAATAATTTTCTTTTGTGCACATACAATTTTCTATTATTTTCTCTCTCCATGTCTTTATATCCATTTATTTGCTAAACTTAAACATTTCCATCAATAGAAAATCAAGAAAATTTGCATATCACATTACCTTGTAATTGGACATTTATGAGTACTTAAAAGATTCTATATAATGACACTTACATAGTATTGAGATGTAATCACTAATAAAAGTTTAGGCTAACATTGCTTTAAATATTCATAATAGCATTAGCAAAAACATATTTAATAAAACAAAAAAGATCTATATTGTTTTAGAGAACTCTTTAGTGATTCACTTATGTTGAACTTATGCTTATACTTGGGGGGAGGGGGGTGAATCAATATAAGATGCTTTTTACTTTAAATGAATATTCATCAATCATTAATTAACTTTAAGATAGTGAATGTATGTAAAATCATATCATAGGACAAAGAGCTTATTTGGTAACTCTTGTGGGAGAAAACCATAAAAACTTATCTTTATAAAAGCTTGTAGGCACTAACCTACTAGAGACACCAATCTCTTCAGGTGAACACCAACTCAACAAGATATTGTGTAGGCACCAACCTACTAGAGACACCAATTTCTCTTCAGTTGATCACCAACTTAACAAGATATTGTGTAGGCACCAACCTATTAGAGACACCAATCTCTTCAATTGAGCACCAACTCAGTAAGACCTTATAGGTAGCAATCTAAGATATTCATACACAGAGTGCTTCTAACTTCACCTACATGCTTCATAATTCATGCATTTCACAGTATCATCATACCATTAACTTTCATGCTCCAACGTCTCTCCTTGCTTCATACCCTAGACAAAGCTTCAAACCTTAGTTAGATTTATCCTTCACGCCTTAGAGAACCTCATAGCATCATTCCCAGAATATAATTCCAAACTTCAACATCACAACCTCAAAACAACACACTTTGCATCATCATAGACCTTAGTCCTTCATAGTGCACCCTTAAAACTCCAAGAAAACTCATCTTGTGCATCTTTAGACCCCAAGAATACTCCCTAGCTCCTCTTGTGCATATTTATACCCCAAGAATACTCCCTAGCTCCTCTTGTGCACCTCATATCTCTTTTGCGCACTTCTACTTTCTCTTTGGATACTTTTTACTTTAAATGAGCATTCATCAATCATTAATTAACTTTAAGATAGTAAATGTATGTAAAATCAAATCACAATACAAAGAGCTTAATTTGGAAACCCTTGTGGGAGAAAACCACAAAAACTTATCTTTATAAAAGCTTGTAGGAACTAACCTACTAGAGACACCAATCTCTTCAGGTGAGCACCAACTCAACAAGATATTGTGTAAGCACCAACCTACTAGAGACACTGATTTCTCTTCAGTTGATCACCAACTCAACAAGATATTGTGTAGGCACTAACCTACCAGAGACACTAATCTCTTCAATTGAGCACCAACTTAGTAAGACCTTATAGGTAACAATCTAAGATCTTCATACACAGAGTGCTTCTAACTTTACCTACATACTTCATACTTCATGCATTTCACAGTATCATGATACCATTAACTTTCATGCTCCAACGACTCTCCTTCCTTCATACCCTAGACATAGCTTCAAACCCTAGTCAGATTTAGCCTTCATGCCCTAGAAAACCTCATAGCATCATTCCCAGAATATAATTCAAAACTACAACATCACAACCTCAAAACAACACACTTTGCAACATCATAGAACTTAGTCCTTCATAGTGCACCCTTAAAACTCCAAGAAACTCCTCTTGTGCATCTTTAGACCCCAAAAATACTCCCTAGCTCCTCTTGTGCACCTCATATCTCTTTTGCGCACTTGTACTTGCTCTTCTTGCTTGGATACTCTTCAAATGTGCACATACATCATGTATTTATAGCGTTTTTGCGTTCACTTATTAGACCGACTTGTAAAATTGCTTGGGCCAACCTGTACTTTATGGTTGGGATGACCTAACATAATATTTCACATCTCCTCATTCCTAAGGAATTAGAGGGAGTGCCATATACCATTGGAAAGATTTCAGAATAATTTTTTAAATCATATGTCCTATGCTCCCATTTGAGCTAGATCTTTAGAGTAAAAATGTCTTCAAATATAGGGTATCCAAACTGAGCATCAAAAATCTAAAAACAATATTTCCAACAATCTCCACGTTGCAATCTTTATCTTGGACATTTATAGTCTTCCCCTATCTTTGATATCAATTACAACAATATTTCCAACAATCTCCCCCTTTTTCATTTATGGCAACCCTTAGTCAATTTTGTAATACTCCATCTGTTTGCAACTCTCCTTGTGTCTACAATTATTCCTCTGTATGCAACTTCTCCCCCTTTGACATCAATGACAAAGGGTTGCCCCCCTGAGCTTGTGCTTCCCTTTACTAATGAGATGAGAGGGATATCACTCTTAGTTTATGTCTGAGATATTCAAATGTGTCTCTAGGAAGGGATTTGGTAAAAATATCTGCAACCCGTTCTTTGGTGGCAATGTTTTTCGGCTTGACACTTCGCTCTGCTACATATTCTCTTAGGAAGTGGCACTTGATGGGATTATGCTTCATCTTTAAGTGCACAACAAGATTCTTTGAAATGTTGATTGCACTTGTGTTGTTGCAAATGATTGATATTGGTTTATCATATTCTACATTAATATCCTTCAATGTCTGTTTCATCTAAAGAACTTGTGTGCAACATGTTGCTGCTACAAAATATTTGGCTTCTGCTGCGGATAGAGAGATTGAAGTTTGTTTCTTGCTCAACCATGATATTAAACAATTTCCTAGAAAAAATGCTCCTCCACTGGTACTTTTTTTGTCATCAATACTTCATGCATGATCTGCATTTGTATATGTTGATAGAGTGAAGTGCTTACTTTTTGAATACCACAAGCCAAAGTCCAATGTTCCCTTCAGATATCTAAATATTCCTTTTACTACTTGTACATGTGTCTCCTTTGGTACAAATTAAAATCTTGGAACCAATCTTATTGCTTGCATGATGTTTGGCCTTGATGTTGTCACATATAGTAGGTTGTCAATCATCATTTTTTTTCAACTTACATCCTATGATCATGGCTGGATTGACAGGTGCATGGTCTTCCATTATGAATTTCTTCAACTTTTCCTTGATATATTTGGTCTGAGAAATGAATATGCCTTTGCTGGATTAAGAAATCTGCAAACCTAGAAAGAATGACAATTCTCCAAGCATGGACATCTCAATTTTTTTTTGCATTTTTTCTGCAAACTTTTGGCTCATTCTATCATCATTACTTCCAAATATGATATCATCCACATAAAATACGATGATTAACATATTTTCATTGTATGTTTTGATGTAAAGATTGATGTTTGCAGCTCCTCTTTTGAAACCTTATTGTTGTAAGTATTTGTCAAGTCTTAAATACCAAGCTTTGGGAACTTGCTTTAGTCCATAAAGTGTTTTCTTTAGTTTCCATACATGATTTTTGTTTCCTAACAATTGAAATTCTCTTGGCTGTTCAATATATACTTCTTCTAAATTTCCATATAGAAAGGTCGACTTGACATCCGTTTGATAGACTTTGAAGTTTTAGAAACATGCAAGTGCCAAAAACATTTTGATTGCTTCTAATCTTGCAACTGGAGCAAAGGTTTCTTCAAAGTCAATATCTTTAACTTGAGCATACCTTTTATAGACCAATCTTGATTTATTTCTTACTATTTGTCTATCTTCATCCAATTTGTTTTTAAGACCCATTTGGTGCCAGTCATTTTTGTTTTTTGGTCTGGGCACAAATTCCCATGTTTCATTCTTCTCAATCTGATTTAGTTCTTCTTTCGTAGCATTAACCCAATGCTTATCTTCATGAACTTGTGCAAAGTTCTTGGCTCTATTTTAGATAGCAAAGAAATGTCCAATCTTCTTTTAGTCTGAACTCTTGTATCTATATCACCAAGAATCTGATTTTCTAGATGATGCTTTTGAACAAATATGGATGGTGCCTTTGGATATTGACGTTCTATTTCTTCTTGTTCTTTCTTTTCTTCTTTCTCTTCTTCTTCCTTTTCCCGTTCTCTATAGATTGTCTCCTCTGGATTTTCATTTGTTTGTGACTTTTCCTTTTGAGGTATTGCTTCATCCACTCTTACATCAATACTATCTACAACTTTGCATAGTGTTTTGTTGTAGCATTTATAGACCTTGCTTCGAGATGCATAGCCAAGAAAGATACCTTCATCTATTTTGGAATCAATCTTGCCTAAATTATATTCATTTATCTTTATATAGCACTTGCTCCCAAATGCTTTTAAGTATTTGACGGTAGTTGGTCTACCTTTCCATAATTCATAAGGTGTCTTGTTGTTGTTCACTCTAATTTGTGCTCTATTCAAAATGTAGATTGTTGTGTTAACTGTTGCTCTCCAAAAGGTGTTTGATAGTTTGGCTTCATTCAATATTGTTCTATCCATTTCTTGTACAATTTTGTTTTTCCTTTCTATAACTTTATTTTTTTGTGGAGTCCTTCCTGTCGAAAAATGTCTCTTGATTCCATGATTCTCATAGAATTCATCAAATTCATAAGAGGTAAACTCACCTCCTTTGTTTGATCTTAAGCACTTGATTTTTAAATTAGTCTCATTTTCAACTAGAGCTTTGAAAGCTTTAAACTTTTCAAATGCTTCAGATTTTTCTTTAAGAAATATAACCCATGTCATTCTTGTGTAATCATCAATAAACAACATAAAGTAACTCACCTTTTAAAGATTGTGTTCTTGTTGGCTTGTAGAGTTTTGTGTGTACAAGTTCCAATGGCTTTGATGTTGAGTACTCCTTTGTTTTGAACTAGCTCTCATTTGCTTTCTGTGCTGACATAGCTTGCAAATAGTGTTGGCAGGTTTTGAGATCCTTGGCATATCTCTTATCGCTTGTGTTTTGTTGTGTTTTGTTGTGTTTTACTAGATTGTCAAAGTTTATATGACCTATCCTTCTATGCCATAACCATCTTTCTTTTACTTGTCCCATACATCATTTTTCTCCCTTGACTTCATCCAGAATGTATACATTGGTTAGGGTTTTGTTTGCATTTGCCACCAATCTTCTTTAACCTGTTTTCCTTATCTCACATCCTTTAGAATGAAATGTGAGGTTGTAATCTTGATTACACAGTTGATTGGCACTTAGAATATTGTGTTTTAACCCTTCAACATACAAAACATTTTGTGTTTTAGTCTTTCCATTATCAAGACTAACGATACATTTTCCAACTATCCTTGTAGAAGCATTATTGCCAAAGTTAACATTGCCTCTTTTTTCTTCCTTTAGGGTAAGAAATTTGTTTTGATTCTCTGTCATGTGTTTTGAACATCCACTATCAATGTACCATTGGTTTCCTTTGTCTTGAGCATACATTGCAAGTACACATTCTTCATTATTTAGTTCTTCTTGCTTCATTTTCCACACCTTTGTGTATTCTTCTCTATGCTTGGTAAGAGCATCTTCTTCCCTGTTTTGTTTAGGAGACTTTATTATGTTGTTTCTATAGTCACGTGCTATGTGCCCATAGTTATTGCACTTATAACATTTAGTATTGTAATCAAGTAGGGGAGAAAATGAATTGTAGTTTCTATCAACAAACCCATGAGAACTTATAGTTTTGTTGTTCACATAATCATTCTTTGAGGCCTTATAAGAACCTCTATTTCTATCTCTCACATGATTACTTCTTACATAAGCTCTACAATCTAGTTCTTCATGACCAAATTATTGCAAAAAAAACAATAGCCAAGAAAGAGATTTTGGTATCGGGTTGTGAAAGACCTTCTTGGTGGAACAACTCTTCTGAACTCATTCTTGTTGTTATTGTGAGAATAATCAAGTTTCTGCTGGTCATCATTTCCTTTCTTGCTGCTTCTTTCATTGTTGATGGAGCCTTTGAGAATATTAGCATAACTTTTAGGTTTTTCTTCATTTTTCTTTTCTGATGGCTTTATGACTTTAGTGCTTGCTTTTCCCTCAAGGGTTCGCTGTTTTTCATCGTAGCCAAGACTTGTCTTAATGAATGGTGACCTTTGGTAACTGAGAATTTTATCTAAGATTTCAATACTATTTCCTAACTTCAAGCTTCTACTCAAATGATTAGTTGTTTTCTTTAGTTCATTTCTTAATGAAATTATTTCATCCTCTAGTTTCTCGCAATTTTCTTCATTTTCTTTCAGTTGGCTTATCACCACTTCTATCATTTTTGTCTCTTCTAGTTGATTCTTCAATAAGATTACTGTTTTTTTCCATTTCATCAAGATCGTGCTCCTTTACATATTTTTGCAATTGCTCTTTCTTCTTTTTATTCTTTCCCCTGAGTCTATCTACTTCTAAGGCACTAACAAGTTCTGCTTCAAGATTAACTTCCCCATCAATGTGTTTTTCTTAATCTGATTTTTCTTTCTGATTGTCTTCGTTTTTTGTATCAATAGACTTTGTATCCATGGCCATGAAGAGGAATTCTTCTTGACTAGCCATGTGTTGTCCCGATATTTTCGTTCAAGTTGTTAGACTATTTCCAAGGGAACTTGCTCTGATAACAATTGTTGAACTTATGCTTATACCGAGAGGGGGGAGGGGGGTTAAACGATATAATATACTTTTTAATTTAAATTAGCATTCATCAATCATTCTTTAACTTTAAGACAATAAATGCATGTAAATTCAAATCACAACACATAGAGTTTAATTTGGAAACCCTTGTGGGAGAAAACCACAAAAACGTATCTTTATAAAAGCTTATAGGCACCAACCTAATAGAGACACCATTCTCTTCAACTAAGCACCAACTCAACAAGATATTATGTAGGCACCAACCTAATAGAGACACCAATCTCTTCAATTGAGCACCAACTCAACAAGATATTATGTAGGCACCAACCTACTAGAGACACCAATCTCTTCAATTAAGCACCAACTCAGTAAGACTTGTATAGGTAACAATCTAAGATATTCATACATAGAGTGCTTATGACTTCACCTTCATGATTTATACTTCATGCATTTTAGAGCATCATCATACCCTTAATTTTCATGCTCCAACGCCTCTCCTTGCTTCATACCCCGGACATAGCTTCAAACCCTAGTCAAATTTAACCTTTATGCCCTAGAGAAACTCATAGCATCATTACCAAAATATAATTCTAGACTGCAACATCACAACCTTGAAACACCGCACTTTGCAACATCATAGACCTTAGTTCTTCATAGCACACCCTTAAAAATCCAAGGAAACTCCTCTTGAGCACCTTTAGACCCCAAAAATACTCCCTAGCTCCTCTTACGCACCTCATATATCGTTTGTGCACTTGTACTTGCTCTTCTTACTTGTATACACTTCAAATGCACACATCTATCTTGTATATATAATGTTTTTGTGCTCACTTATGGGGTCGAGTTGTAAAACTAATTGGGTCGACATGTACTTTATGGTTGGGCCGACTTGACATAATCTTTCATATCTCCTCATTCCTAAGGAGTTAGAGGGAGTGCCATATATTTTCGAAAAGGTCTCAAAATAATCTTTTCAACTATATATTCTATGCTCTCATTTGAGCTAGGTATTCAAAGTAAATGGGCCTTCAAAAATAGGGTATCCAAATTGAGCATCAAAATCCAAAAACAATTTCCAACAATCTTGATCTTGCAATCTTTATCTTGGACATTTGTAGTCTCCCTCTATCTTTGACATCAATGACAACAATATTTTCAATAACTTATGCATCCTATATGGGTAAAATTTCATTGCTAATGCTTTCATTGTTGATGAAGCCTTTGAGAATATTAGCATAACTTTTAGGCTTTTCTTCATTTTTCTTTTCTGATGGCTTTGTGGCTTTAGTGCTTGCTTCTCCCTCGAGGGTCTGTTGTTTTCCATCATAGCCAAGACTTGTCTTGATGAATGGTGACCTTTGTTAACTAAGAATATTATCTAAGATTTTAGCATTATTTCTTAACTTCAAGCTTCTACTCAACTGATTAGTTGTTTTCTTTAGTTCCTTTCTTAATGAAGTTATTTCATCTTCTAGTTTCTCGCAATTTTCTTCATTTTCTTTCAG
Organism: Picea engelmannii; assembly: GCA_009831015.1. NCBI lineage: Eukaryota > Viridiplantae > Streptophyta > Pinopsida > Pinales > Pinaceae > Picea > Picea engelmannii. The sequence goes on from ML849318.1 coordinate 35,700, forward strand.
TTGGCTTATCACCACTTTTTCTATCATTTTTGTCTCTTCTAGTTGATTCTTCACGATGATAACTGTTTTTTCCATTTCATCAATATCATGATCTTTCTTTTCATATTTTTTCAATTGCTCTTTCTTCTTTTTATTTTTCCCCCCAAGTCTATCTCTTTCTTCTAAGGCACTAACAAGTTTTGCTTCAAGATTCACTTCCCCATCAATGTCTTTTTCTTAATATGATTTTTCTTTCTGATTTTCTTCGTTTTTTGTATCAATACACTTTGTATCCATGGCCATGAAAATGAATTCTTCTTGACGAGCCATGTGTTCTCCCGATATTTTCCTTCAAGTTGTTAGACTATTTCCAAGGGAACTTGCTCTGATACCAATTGTTGAACTTATGCTTATACCGGGGGCACGGGGGGCGGGGGGGGGGAGGGTGAAACGGTATAAGACAATTTGTTCTTTAAATTAACATTCATCAATCATTCGTTAACTTTAAGACAATAAATTCATGTAAACTCAAATCACAATACATAGAGTTTAATTTGGAAACCCTTGTGGGAGAAAACCATAAAAAATTATCTTTATAAAATCTTATAGGCACCAACCCACTAGAGACACCAGTCTCTTCAACTGAGCACCAACTCAATAAGATATTGTGTAGGCACCAACCTACTAGAGACACCAATCTCTTCAATTGAGCACCAACTCAACAAGATATTGTGTAGGCACCAACGTACTAGAGACACTAATCTCTTCAATTGAGCACCAACTCAGTAAGACTTGTATAGGTAGAAATCTAAGATATTCATACATAGAGTGATTCTGACTTCACCTACATGATTCATACTTCATGCATTTTAGAGCATCATCATACCCTTAACTTTCATGCTCCAACATCTCTCCTTGCTTCATACCCCAGACATAGCTTCAAACCCTGGTCAAATTTAGCCTTCATGCCCTAGAAAAACACATAACATCATTACCAAAATATAATTCCAGACTGCAACATCACAACCTCGAAACAACGCACTTTGCAATATCATATACCTTAGTCCTTCATAGCACACCCTTAAAACTCCAAGAAAACTCCTCTTGAGCACCTTTGGACCCCAAAAATACTCTCTAGCTCCTCTTACGCACCTC
>ML849318.1:42849-55537 GCA_009831015.1 Picea engelmannii
TGGACTTGTGATTTGTGCTATCACCAACCCAATCAAAATCTGTGAAGCATATGAGATCCAATGCACAAATTGTTGCATAGTGAATCCCATAACTTATGGTTCCTTGAACATATATGAGGATACGCTTGGAATCCTTCCAGTGTAGCTCATGCGGCTCCTCAATGTACCTAGGAACTACCCCTACTGCATATGAGAGATCTGGTCGGGTGTGAGTGAGATACAGAAGGATCCCCACTAGTTGTCGATGCAAGTTGTTTTCCACTAATGGTGTATCCCTGCCATCCTCAAGTCTTACCCTAGATAAGAAGGGTGTAGGTGCATACTTGCAAGCTATCATGTGGAACCTATCCAATAGATCCTTGACATACTTACCTTAAGATAGCTTGATGCTTGAAGCACCTTGACTGATCTTGAGACCAAGGAAAAAGTGAAGTGGACCCATTTCTATCATAGAAAATATGTCATGCAAAGTATCTTTGACCGCAACAACTATTGAGGTCGAGCTACCTGTGATCAAAAGGTCATCTACATATAGAACTAGGATTAACAAAGAGTCAACAATCTTCAACATGTACACATTAGGATCCTACACTTATTGAGAAAGTAAATAAAAATCCACACTTCTTCCCTCTCTTTCCTTTTCCACCTTTGGATCCTGAGGAATCATTGAAGGGTTTGGAATACCCTTCCTTCTTTGGCTTTGCATGCGCCTTTCCCTTGCCTTTTTGTTTGGACTTGGGATTGGAAGTGATGCTATCGTCATGCACAGAAAGTGCATGTGCCTTGGGGTCCTTGATTACACCCATGTGGATGAGCTTATTTTTATCATGCGTTATGGACTCAATGAACTCTGCTAATGTAGGCATAGTCCATGTTGTTCCTAAAGTGTACCTCCCTGAATGGAAAGTAGAGACAAACATAGCATATTTTGAACCAAGTTTTGCCAAAATTGAAATAATAAGTTACTTTTCTTGTGTGGATTTGTCAACACCACATCCCTTTAAATTAAGAAGAAAAGATTTGAACTTCATAAAGAAGTCTTGAATATTATCAAAGACTTTTGGATCCAAATAATTCAACTCTACCTCAAGCATATGACCTCTCATCTCGTCCTGATTTCCAAAGAGACTAACGAGTGTGGTCCAAATCCCATTCGGAGTAGTACAATCATTAATATGAAACCATAAATTGATAGATACTGACATGAAAACAAGACTGTGAGCCTCATCCATGCGGTTGAAATACTTGGATTTCTCAATTTTTGATGTTGGTTCAACCTCTATAGCCATTCTCAATCAATATAAGCCTTGATTCCTGCGTTGATGCACAATCCTTGGCTTCCACTCGAAATAATTATATGGCGTGATAAGAATAGCCTATGTTGATTCCATACTTCCTGACTACATCTCCTCATGGACCTGCAAATTTTTTTTATGCGCCTTGCTTCTAGCAACCTATAGGGTCTGATACCATGTGAAGTTTGGGTGAAAACCCTTCACATAAAACCTAGCTAGAGAAAATCACATGAAATTTGCAAGAGAATTGAGAGAGAGAGAGAGAGAGAGAGAGAGAGAGAGAGAGAAACTATTAGCATAACATAATGAATGAGTAATACACATGCTAATATATAATCCAAGAGAAGCAATGCACCAATCTCATGGAGTACATGTGCCATAGAAGTGATCTAAAGGAGATCTGGACACTAACTCACTATAATGGGAGTCAACTACTAGCTAGTCTTAGTTAACTGTTTAAGAGGAAACAATTTAACTCAGTGACAAGTGTGGAGACCAAGAATAGCACATTCATGCAAAAGAAGTGTGCCATCATGCCCTAAAATCTAAGAAATAGATGCATGAGTGGTCTTCTACTAGTCAATTGAGTTTGAACCGAAGTCCTAACTGAAGTGATAATGCACCCTATTTTATAAGAAGCGTCCTATTTTGTAGAGGAATATTCTTAGGAGAACATTCTCAGCTAAAACTTAGAAAAAGGCGAGTGTGTAAGTGTGTAATATCTCCAACTGCTTCTTCCTTGGCACTTATTTATTCCAATTATTGTTTGTTCTTTCTTATTCACTTGCTTCATCACCCTCTACCATGAGTTCACATTCTCTATACTCGTACATATTTGAAACATTGAATAAGGGAAATATCAAACTCCTTTAGCAACTCAACTTTGTATGCCAACTAACAAACTTCCTCTTTATCTTGTTAGATTTTAGGGTTACTTTAAATGTGTTTACACTATATTTGGGGGTTCTTCATGAAATGTGGGGTACATGGTGTATGGTTGACCCTTGGTGTTTTGTGATGGACTTGCACATTAAAGGTGGTTTACTCTTGAGTTGCTAGACCTTCTATGGATTCTTATATGATATTCTTCCTTGGAGCATTGGAGACCTTTGGAGCTTGGTGACTTCTTAATGTAGTTGGCACATGAAGGGAGGTTGTTTTCTTGGAGGACACTTTGCATTGGAGGAGGAGAATTGGGCATTCTACAAGAGGGTGTTGAGCCCTAGACAATATGGGGTTACTTGCTTGCTTGCACATAGGCTTATACTTGACTTGAGGATGTTTAGGTTGAGGGAGTGGACATGTAGGTGTGGTGATCCCTTAGGAGGCACATGACCTTGGAGATGCATTGACACTTTAGGGCCTTGGAGGAGAAGTGTTAGACCTTGGGGAGTAGCACTCATGCCATGGAGCCTTGTTAAATTGTTAATTTTCATCACCTTGGATCTTGACACGTTCATTTAGAGTAGAGTGATTTACATGTGTGGACCTACTTGTGTCTTGTCGACTGCTTATATTGGACTAGGTCCACTTTTCATTGTAGACCTCCCTTGCCTCTCATATAAATAAATGAAGGAAAGAGTCATTATCATAACCAATCATACACTTGTTCTTATTCTTCTTCAAACTTGGGTTAGAGATGTAAGAGGAGCGATAGTCTCTCTCTCTTGTTTAATCTTCTTTGTACTTGATCTCTCTTTGTTGTAAGGAACTAAGGTTTCTTAAAGAATTCTTGAAGTCTATTTCGAGGTTTCGCAAGTCGGGATTTCGCGACGTGCGAAGACAAGGAAACTTTCCCTTGGGTATCCCGGGTGCCGAAACGCCGAAACACCAAACTCTAACCACGCTATACCATTTCGAGGTTTCGCAAGTCGGGATTTCGCGACATGTGAAGACAAGGAGACTTGCCCTTGGGTATCCCGGGTGTCAAAACACTGAAACACCAAACTCTAAGGGAAGCATTCTTTCTGGTGCAAGGTTTCCAAACTTAGGCCATAAAATCCTTCAACGGATTCTTGGGTAATTATCACCAGGCTTGGTGACCTGACTGAAAGGCCTTCTTAAATTATCGATCTATGAACTCTGTGACAGGGGTGAGGTAAGCTTAAGTATTTATTTAAAAACGGTAGTCCTTTCAAGGAACTCACTCCGGCTCTGGAATATGATGGAGCTTCCTAGAAGGACGTGTCTTCGGGGAGACAACCCAGGGTATGGCATGGGTCAAGTACATGGAACAACTCTCCAGGGAACGAGCTCGAAATATGAACTTATTTGTTCTATACGTAAATCGATTATAGTTATATAAGTATAAGCATGCATTCATTGTTGTTGATCGAAACACCAGACAAACACTTCTATATAGAAATCAATCATTTATAAGTGTACAAACATGAGCATGCATCCATTTGATTCAATTCAAGATACGAGATGTAAACACTTATAAGAAAGAGCACCAAGTATGGCACGACCACTGAGAGGGGTGCTTGTTTCCACCCAACCGTAGGCTCAACGACTCCCAATGGATTTAACACCAGCCACCCTTGAGCTAGACCACGAGGCTTTGAGACTCAGTCTCCTACTTCCCTCTCGTCGGAAGTCAAGGATGAAGGTTACTCTCATTCTCCTCTACTCAAGACTCGTTGTATTTTCCAGAGTTCCTTTGGTTCTCCTTCTGTGATTCTCGTTGCATGTTGTCTCCCCACACTTCCTTTCTTGCTTTGTCCTGCAAGGTTGTGTGTGGCGCGAATTCCCCCACAGTGGTTAGGTCTGAGGGCTTCTATGGATGGGCGGTTCACCGCCATCCCCTCATTAACTCATGAGGAGCCTCCCCACCTACCATCATGGCGAGTAATTCATTCCAGGGCCAGAGAGCAGCTTTGGTCTTTGAGCCAGTAAAGATCAATACGATATTGGTTCGATGGAAGTTAACACCACCATTCCAGGTGCCTTCCACCACCTTTCATCAACCATCATGGTCTCTTTTTCAGCACATCCCCCCTCCCAACAGTCATGAAACATATATTCACACATCATTTACATTCATCGACCCTTTATACAGGGTCCGTCAAATCACACATTCACATCTTGGAGTTTGCCATAGTTCTTGGCCAATATATTTATTTTTACAGACTGGGGGAAACAGGGTGTTACAATTCCCTCCCCCTTTTAAAGGAACATCGTCCTCGATGTTCTATCTATTAATAGAACATGTAAGTACAAAAGTAAACAAAATCGGATATGCCAATTTCATGGCATCTTCCATTTCCCAGGTAGCCTCATCTGGGCCAAAATGTTTCCACTGCACCTTGACCTGTGCAATGGTTCAGTTCTTGAGCAGGGTTTCCTTTCTGTCCAGTATGCATTGAGGTTCTAGTAGGAATTCTCCCTCTGGTTCCACCTGGATCATAGACCATTCAATTATATGATTAGAATCATGTACATATTTCTTCAATAATGAAACATGGAAAACATTATGTGCTTTTACTGTGGGAGGAAGTGTTAGCCTATAGGCTACAGGTCCCACTCTATCTTGAACTTCAAAGGGTCCACATTATCGAGGTGCCAACTTGGCACATGCTCCCATCTTCAGGGAACTCTTCCTGGGCCTAACTCTGAGGTATACGTGGTCTCCTGCCTTGAACTCTCTTGGACTTCTGTTTTGGTCGGCGTAACTTTTCTGTCGGTTCTGAGCGAACTTTAGATTTTGTTTTATCTGAATCACTTATTGTTCCATTTCTTTCAACATGTCGGGTCCAATAGCAACTCTGTTTATGGGATTACTCCAACTGACTGGAGTATTGCACGACCTACCATAGAGGACTTCGAAAGGGATTGTCTTCAGGGATTCTTGGTAGTCGTTGTTGTAGGTAGATTCCACTAGTGGCAGGTAGTCTTCCCACTTTTGGGGTTGATGCATTACATGCATCCTGAGCATGTATTCTAATATTTGGTTCACCCTTTCTGTTTGTCCATCGATTTGAGGGTGATAGGCTATGCTAAATAGTAACTTGGTCTCCAAACCAACCATCGGTGATTTCCAAAAGTTGGAAGTAAATTGCGTGTCTCTGTCAAACACGATCTATTTCGGCATACCATGCAGTCTGAATATCTCCTTCATGAATACGTTGGCGATGTCTATTGCCTTACAAGTTGACTTGACGGGGATAAAATGAGCAGACTTGCTCAATTTATCCACCACTACCATGATGGCGTCATTCTGTTCGGTCGAGGTTGGTAATCCGGTGATGAAATCCATGGAGATGGTTTCCCATTTCCATTATGGGATTGGTAGAGGTTGTAATAATCTTGTTGGGTGTTGATGTTCTGCTTTTACCTATTGGCATTCTATGCATTTGGCTAAGTACTCAGCTATGTCTCTCTTCAATCCATGCCAATAGAATTGTTTCCTGGTGGTCGTGATCATCTTCTGGTATCCTGGATGACCGGTGTAGGGCCTTTTGTGCAGCTCATCCATTATGAACCTCTTCAAGTCATCACAATCTGGGATATACAATCTATTTTTGTAAGTGAGCAGACCTCCTTCCATCATCTGGTAGCCTCCATATTTTATCCCTATGGGTTCTTGCTGCAGGTATGAGGTCATGGTCTGGAAGAATCTGTCTATCTCTTGTGCATTTCTGACTCTTTCCTTGGCATCCGTCTCACAGGTGCTTACCGCTGTCAGGTGAATTGTTTTCATGCTTCTGCTAAGGGCATTGGCCACCCTATTTTCCTTTCCCTTAATATGTTTGATTTCAAAATCAAATTTGTTGAGGAGGGCCATCCACCTAGCTTGTCTGGCATTGATCTTTGGTTGGTCAAACAGATATCGCAATCCACAGTGGTCTGTCATGAGTACAAATTTTCTTCCCATGAGGTAATGCCTCCACATTTTTAAGGCGTGCACTATGGCGGCCAGCTCTAGATCATGGGTCACATAGTTGACTTCGTGCTCATTCAATTTCTGGGATTCATAGCAGATCACACTTCCTCCTTGCATAAGGACTCCTCCGAGCCCTTCCTTACAGGCATCTGTGCATACGAGGAAATCAACTTTGGGGTCGGTGACCTTCAGCACGGGTGCGTGGGTCAGTAGATGTTTCAGGGTTTGAAATCTTTCTTCACATTTTTGTGTCCACGTGAATTTTTTCCCCTTCTTCTGGAGAGTAGTGATTGGACACCCAATCTTGGAGAATCCTCTTATAAATATCCTATAGTATCCTGCCAAGCCCATAAAGGATCTGATATCCAAAACATCCTTTGGGTTAGGCCATTCCATGATAGACATGATCTTATCAGGGTCTACCGCTACCCCTTCTTCTGATAGGACATGACCCAAGTAATGTATTTGCTTCTGGAAAAAGTCACACTTGCTAAATTTGAAAAAGAGATGATGTTCTCTTAGAACTTGAAGCACAAGCCTAAGGTGTTCTTCATGTTCCTCTCTATTCTTGGAGTAAATTAATATGTTGTCAATAAAAACCAACACAAATTTGTCTAGGAATTTGCTGAGGACATTGTTCATCAAGCACATAAAAGTGGCAGGGGAATTGGTCAATCCGAATGGTACTACCACAAACTCGTAGTGACCATATCTCATCCTGAAGGCAGTTTTGTGGATCTCTTCTCCTTTGATTCGGACTTGATGGTATCCAGATCTCAAGTCAATCTTCGAGAAGATAGAGGCACCTCCCAATTGATCGAACAAGTCATCTATCCTGGGTAAGGGGTACTTGTTCTTTATGGTTACCTTATTGAGTTGTCTATAATCTATACACAATTGGAGGGTACCATCTTTCTTTTTCACAAACAGGACTGGTGCTCCCCATGGAGACACGCTGGGCCGTATATAGCCTCTATACATCATTTCTTTCAGTTGTAATTTAAGTTCAACTAGCTCAGGTGTGCTCATCCTGTAGGGTGTCCTAGACACTAGCACCACTCTTGGTGCAAGTTCTATTGAGAAGTCGATGTCTCTTCTCGGAGGTAAACCCGGTACCTCTTCCGGAAATACATCTTTGTATTCTCTCAGTGTGGGGTGGTCTTCGAGGATTGGTTTGTCACCCTCAATTGTTTTCAACATTTGTATTGCATATAGTGGACATCCTTTTCTGCAATACTTTCTCATTTGAAGAGTTGATATTTGTCTCACTAAGACAAGTTTTTGGATCCCTTGAAGGGTTATTTTTCTTCCTTCTTCACTTACACATTCCAAGGTTTTATGGTAACAGTTCAGTTTGGCTTTATGGGTGGCTAGCCAGTCCATACCAATCAACAGATCATACGATCCCAGGGGTAATATGTTAAGGGTTGCTTGGGTGGGGAATTCCCCCATAATGAATTGGCAGGCTGGTATGACCTTCACTACCCTTCTTTTGGTGCCAGTAGCTAACTGTACCAACCATGGCTTGGCGTTTTTATGTGGTTGTAGTTCACATTTATCCACAGCCTTAAGGGCTATATAACTCAAATTTGAACCAGGGTCAATCAGAATAGACACTACATGGTTGGTGATCATACCTTCGATTTCCACCACTGAAGCTTGGTGGTCAGCTTGGTTATTATCCAAGGCTTCATAAATTTGCGGTACACTCCTGGCCACGTTATTGACGGTGGTAGCTTCTTGAATGTTGTAAATTCTTCGGTTGTTCCGTTGTCGGTGCGGGCAATCCCTCAGTAGATGTTCTTCTCCACAACCCCAACATTTCAAAGGTTCTCTCTTTGGGTTATCAGTCTTTACTGGGGCAGATCCAGAAAGTTTATTTCCGCTCAAGGAGGGAAAGTTCTGCTGGTGTACACTTCGGGCTGGGAAGCTCATCCTTGAGTTCTTTTTATAGTTCTTAAATCTTGGGGATTTAAACCCCTTTTTCTGGAATCCCGAACTATTCTTCTGCTTCCAGCCTTCGCGAGGTCCTGTCTGATGCCCAAGTTGTTCATAACAATATCTTGCCTTTCGGATAGTATCTTCTAGGGTCTTTGGTTCGTCAAATTCAATCATGTTCTGATAGTCCTTAGGTAGTCCACCGATGAATCGTTGCACCTTTTCCTTTTTTTCTTTTATGTAGGGTACATACCTCAACAATTCGAGGAATCTGCTGACATATTCCTCTATGGTCTTCTTCGTGAATCCCTTTTACATTCTTAAGGTCTTCCCACCAAATGGAAGCCTTTCCATTCAAGTTGAAGGTGGCTACTTGTTATCCACAATTTTTGTCATCGTGATGATGTCATGGTGATGTTATGATGATGAAAAATCAAGCTCTTCACTAAGAATACTTTCCTGAGAAAAGTTACAGTTGTCTGCTTCCAGAAATCATGATTTTGAGGATGTTCGCAGGCTACCTATATACTTGCCTGTGAGAATGCTTGATTCTCGCAGGCTGCATTAAGCTGAGGTGCGAACTTCTCGCACTGTACTCATTGTTAGGGTGCGAACATGTTCTTAAAGAGGAAAAAGATAAAAATCTCGAACCTTCTAGAAGGGAATCTTCTAGAAGGGTGAGTTGGCTTTCGAATGGTTATTCAGGTGCTGGCATTCCAGATATCTTGGGATCATTCCCTATCCAAGTAAATAATCTATCTTCTCCTATATATTGAGGAGATTGCTCATGGAAAGGGTTAAGTTGAGTTAGAAGCAAGCTAGCAAGAGATTGACTGGAGAATTAGTGCAATACTGTATGGAGGACTGATACTACAGCAGCTAAAGACAACAACAAGGTCATCACAAGTGGTTGATTTTCTTCATGCATGAGAAAGTGTGTGTGTCAAAGCTTGGAGCCATCGAAAGGAGACCTATGACATCAAGGTTCAGGTTGTAAGTTTCACTTTCAATTACTTCAATACAGTAATATGTCCCTTTCCCATAAAGATGATGTCACTTTATTACATAATTCCTTGATCGTATGTATAGACTAGTTATTGAATATATTAATATGCCTTTACTTCGACTGGTTCGTTCTGTTGTGATCTGAACGGGACGAGAGCATTGGAGAAAAGCTTGGAACAACAGAGATCTAAGGAAAGCGCTCATAAGGTATGTCCATGATCCTCATCTCTTAGTTCATTCAATAGTCTAGATCTAGGGAAAGGGTATTATTCTGCCCTATTTTATTCTAGATCCAAGTGGATCTAGGGAGGTCGGTTTGTGTCTGCACTCACAGACTTATCCTGAAACACTACTCGAGCCTTCAAGTTTTCTGAGAAGTCATGGACTCTGAAATACTTCTTTAGTCCAAGCAGTCAGGCCTCCGCTTCCTCTCCTTTCTTTATTTCACCGTCGAAGGAGGGTGGTTTGGCCTTCTTGAACTCTTCGAGATTATGATTCTTGGAAAGTTTTTGCTTCCTTCATTTTCTTCGGGAATGAGAGCTAGTTCTGCTGCTAGAAAATCCCTCTTAGTCGCCAGCTTCCTTTCCAGAGGAATCATCCGACGCTTGTCCCTTATCTCTAGGGTGGACCTTTCTCGAGGTGCTCCTCTTAGTGTGGCCACTAACAGGAACACGTTTCTGTATATCAGGTTCATGTTGCAATTGTCTTTGTATGTCGGATAAGCTTTGCAGTAAAACTGCATTAATTTCTATTTGCTTCTCTTTCTCTTTTATCATTCTCTCGTTCTCAGCCTTGCAACTCTGCAATTCGACCATGAGGTTCCTCACAATCTCAGCTAGGTCTGGAGGGGTCCCTACCACCCTCCTTTCATCAGAATCTTTGTCTCTATTGTGGGAGCCCTCCCCCACTTCAAGGTGAGTCACCATTCTATACGTCTGTAATTTCCCGCGGTTGATCTTCCGCTTGTGTGCAAAAGAAAAATGTTGGTTGTTAGTCAATATTTATATTCGTTTATGACCAGTACATAATTCATATTTTTCACATGCACACACACAATAGGAGTTTTCATTCTTAACTTCGACTTTTAATTGAGGGGGTCAAGATAAAGAGTTACTCCTTTTAACAGTACTCCGAATGGAGTTTTTGCGCAATCCGTTCATGAGCCCAAGCAGGCCAAGTGTTGTAACCATGCTCTAATACCAATTTGTAACACACCCACTACGAGAACTAATATTTTTCATCTTTTTCCTTCTTTTCACCGAGGAATAGAATCCCTGAATTCCTATGGGGCCTAATGTAGACCCTACCATCCCTTATCCTTACCCATGTGATCATTGGCTATGACCACAGGCCTTACCAGAGAGGTGCTTCCGGCTTTCGCGATTTGGGAAATTGTGACGCATGTGTTCCCCTGCTCTCTTGTCTCTCGAAGTGCCAAAATCTGAAAGGGACCAACAGTTTGTCACATCTAATAATGCCTCGGATTAAAACCTGGCATCCCACCTTTCAGAGTTTCGCGTACTGGGTTTTCACGGTAGAAGAGGACGATGCGTTCATACCCTTCGGTTTTTCGGGTGCTGAAACACCGAAAACCAAATCTACATGCACTAAGTCGTATCGGGATTTCACAAGTCAGGAATTCGGGACTGGCATGTACCAGGGACTTGCTTCTAGATATCCCAGGTGCCGAAATACCAAGACATCAAGACTTATCTGCACTATTATTATTTCGAGGTCTCGCAAGTCGGGATTTCAGGATATGCACAGACAGAAGGTCTTGCACTTAGGTTTCCCGGGAGCCGAAACTCCGAACCATATATCCTCTAAACTCACTTCGGGGTTTCACAAGTCGGGATTTCGCGATGTGCGATGACAAGAGGTCTCGCATCTGGGTTTCCCGAGAGCTGAAACTCCGAAGTTCATATATATATGCTAAAGAGGTCTCATATCTGAACTTATTCGTTCTATACGTAAATCGATTATAGTTATATAAGTATAAGCACACATTCATTGTTGCTGATCGAAACACCAGACAAACACTTCTATACAAAAATCAATCATTTATAAGTGTACAAACATGAGCATGCATCCATTTGATTCAATTCAAGATACGAGATGTAAACACTTATCAGAAAGAGCACCAAGTATGGCACGACCGCTGAGAGGGGTCCTCGTTTCCAGCCAACCATAGGCTCAGCGACTCCCAACGGATTTACCACTAGCCACCCCCGAGCTAGACCACGAGGCTTTGAGACTCAGTCTCCTACTTCTCGCTCGTCGGAAGTCAAGGACAAAGGTTACTCTCATTCTCCTCTGCTCAAGACTCGCTGTATTTTCTGGAGTTCCTCTGGTTCTCCTTCTGTGATTCCTGTTGCATGCTCTCTCCCCACACTTCCTTTCTTGCTTTGTCCTGCAAGGTTGCGTGTGGTGCGAATTCCCCCACAGTGGTCAGGTCTGAGGGCTTCTACGGATGGGCGACTCACCCCCATCCCCTCATTAACTCATGAGGAGCCTCCCCACCTACCATCCTGGCGAGTAATTCATTCCAGGGCCAGAGAGCAGTATTGGTCTTTGAGCCAGTAAAGACCAATACGGTATTGGTTCGGTGGAAGTTAACACCACCATTCTGGGTGCCTTCCACCACCTTTCATCAGCCATCGTGGTCTCTTTTTTAGCACATCCCCCCTCCCAGCAGTCATGCAACATATATTTACACATTATTTACATTCATCGACCCTTTATACAAGGTCCGTCAAATCACACATTCACATCTTGGAGTTTTCCATAGTTCTTGGCCAATATAGTTATTTTTACAGACTGGGGGAAACAGGGTGTTACATTGGTGGAGCTAGGGTTTTAAAGAGCTTTGAGGGTTGTACCAACTTGTAATAAGTTTAGAATATGTATTTAATATTCATCTCTTATATATGAAGTTTTCAATGGTCCAAAATCGTCTTATTGCAGATTTGATTTTCAGTTGTCATTGTTTTCATTGTTTGGTAATTTACATCACTTATATGACTTGTTGATTTGACATAAGTTAAAGTTGAAATTGTTAAAGAATTTAACATTTAAATTGAAGATAATAGGAGATAACATGGTTACCGACTTGATGAGAACTCTACAGATTTCATTTTTTTAGAGATTGTATTTAGTGGCTACTTTTACTCCCGTTTCAAAAATCTTTTTAGCTATAAAGTATCATTTTTTTAAATGTTGTTTTTTCCATGTTTTTCATTTCTTTGTCGAAAATGTTTATTTTTGTTTTTGTTTAATGGTTTTTTTTCCTTTTTTTTTTCTTTCAATGTTATGAAAAGGGAAAAAAAAACATAAAAAATGTTATTTTAATCAATATTAACGATGTTAAATATCGTTTATTTTTTCAAAGTTATTGTTTTTCATTAAATTATGTGTTATTGGTTGATTTAGGATACCATACATTTTAAATACAACACAAAATATTGTTTTTAAACACTTTATTACCTTTAACTTAATTCATAGCATATAGTTGTAGCTAAATAACACTATTTTTAAACATTTTGCAAAAAACTAAATTAAAAGCTACTCA
>ML849319.1:2323-15638 GCA_009831015.1 Picea engelmannii
TATGCACTGAAATTTGACATGGATAGACTATTCACATGCCTTAACGATATGGGAGGGTTTATGGACTCAAATTTGACTCACACACCCACTTTTTTCCATCATCAATTCATCATGTAAACCATAAACCCTAATTTTCTTTCAAAGTACACAAATTGGTTGACGCAAATTTTAAGTTTTCATCAGTCTTTCTTCATTTTTCTTCAGGTTCTACATTGTATATACAATGTATGTGTGTCATAGTTGTGATGAAAAATCCCTCTTTTCGTTCCTTGTTTAATCAACACTATAAAAATGACTTTGATGAATGGCCCATGCATCCACTATCCACTATACAATATTGAGTAATATCTATCTAACACCAATCTTTAGTGTCGAACCCCTTTATTATCATCTGCTCCTATATTTGTACCCATCGACCCTTAGGAAGGATAATTGATAGGCCAAGAATAATTAATTACACATAATGCAATTGATTACCTTCATGGAGTCATCAATAGGGTGTTACAATGTTTATCAATGTAGTTTTCCCCCACATCCAGAAGGATAATCAATAAATAAGGTTCAATTACAAGAGATTGTAATTGCAAGGACCTGGGCGGAGTCATCGATTTGTCAGGGTTTAGTGTGTTATAACCCTATATATCATAGGATCAACTGGTGACTGGAGATTTTTACTCTTGATGTAGTTTGGTTGGAAATAATATTTCATTCTTGCAAATTATTTTCAAAAAGAAAGAAAAGAAAAGAAAGAAAAAGAAAAGAAAAAGAAAGAAAAAAAAAAAGAAAAAGAAAAGTAAGAAAAGAAAAAGAACAAAAGAGGGAATAAAAGAAAATGGATAAAATCCCCATGCAATAACAATGACTTGATCCATACAGTTTAATCATGGTCAAGTCTCTTTGAATTTATGTTGATAGGATTAGTGAATAAGGTTGGCTAAACTGTTTAATCTTAGCCAAGTATTCAGGTTAGTTAGTGAATAAATTTGATTGAATAGCCCTAGTTTAGAGTAAATTCTTAGCCCAACATTCTAATCTGGGCTAAGTGTGTAGGTAGGTAGGATAGGGCATAGACTAGCCAGTGTTTCTTTCAATAAAACAAGCATGATGTTCAATAAAAATCCATGATTTTGATGTTTGAGGTGTTTTTCCCTAACCCCATGGTGATAAATTGCAAGGGAAACAACACAAAAACCCACAAAAGAACATTATCCTAAGTTTTAGCTGCGCATTTTGATTCATGCGTAGAAAATTAAAGAAGGCGCTCAGATCTACGGTTGATGTAATGGCATTTAAATTGACGGTCAACAGGAAATTATGGACCCCCTGACCATTCTACCTTTAATGGTGGGGGGGGGGGGTCTGATATGGAGTTTAAAGAGCATGCATATATCTACGACTGATCTAATGGCATTGAGATCTATGGTTGACAATAAATTCCAGAAGCCCCCGACCGTTCTACCTTTAGTGGTGGGGGGGGTCCGATATGGGAGGTTTTCCCGGCGGGCCCCATCCTAACGTGGCATAAGCTCATTACGTCAGACCCCCTCTGCTCTAAACCATTTACTATTCCCCCCCCTCTGACATACTGCCATACCGTCATTACTATACCACTGCCCCCTCCTGACATCATTCTCCACTATTCCTCCATTTACCTGTCATATGTCGTATCCCATTCACCTATCCTCCAGTCTCTTCCCTCCACGTCACCCTGGCACACCCATCACCCTTCACCCTTCCTTCACTTGCCACCTCATATCCCAAGTGATCTGTTGGCCATTTATTACAGGCTAACATATCCGTTAGTCTGCTGACCTGTCCCTCGTGCCCAACAGATACCCGTTCGCCCAAATTTAACCCTGTTTCTGCCATTTGCGCACTACTCACATTCTCCGCACACCAGAAACTCATTTTACCTCATTGTTTCAGTCAACGATCCAGCCATATCCATTATCCGCTAACGTTTTATGTTTTAATTACAGGTACCTTTGAAGTGATGGCGCCAAAATCTAAAAAATCAGAGATCAAGGAAATCCTTTTCTCCCGCCTCCTGTTGATCTCGATCGGATCCCACTAGCCGATAAAGACTATCCAATCTCAGAGACCAGGTGCAAATTTTGATCTTGCTGAATTTCATTCATGGTTTAGGGACACTTTCTTGGATCAAATTGATGAGATTGGGCTCTGGGAGTCCAATCTCCCCTTATATATTTTTCCCCAAGTCCACCATTTTCCCAAGTTTGCCCTCAAGTGCTAGGCGCATTACCTTCCCGATCAGAGAGCCATTGATTCATTGTCTGGAGAAACCCTTTTCACTATCACACCCAAGTCCATTGATCAAATGATGAAAATATCCAGAGCCAAATCCGCCTCTCCTTTCACCCATGAAGTTCTAACTGAAAAGTACAAGAATCTGTCTTTTCCCTAGAGAGCACATATTTTTGAGCTTTTCTTCCCACAGGATGCTCAATTCACCAAGAAAAATCCCCCTTACCATTCTTCCATGTTTTCAGAAAAGGGAAACCAAATCATTTCATCATTATGTTGTCTACTTGATTACTTTTCAGATGAATGGGTGGATGATCCCATCTTGGGTTACCTATCCATTTTTGTTGCCAAAGAAAAATCCACCACCCAGTTTGACTACAACAGTTTTCTAGCCGAGAACATGCATGAGCAGCTTTTCAAATTTCCCACAGAGGGCATGTTCCAATATTCTTCAATACTGTATTACATGTTCATGTTCTTTCAAGCAGATAAGTTCTCATTTACCATGCATAAAATGGACTAGAACGACAAACCACAACCTGCCACCTCTTGGACTTCGCTACTCATAAGAAACTTCACAGAGTTTAATTTCAAGCAATTTATTGAGCAATTTTATCACCCAGTGGTAAGCATGCTGAGTGGTAGGCTAGAGCTGAGGATAAATGAGGAGATCCAAATAATTTTACACCTCTCAGACCTCGCCAAGACTGGAGACTGGTATCTGTATCAGAATCGCATGGAAATCAAAATTTGTGGATGTGAGCTGGCCCCTTATAAACTTCCCAGATACGTTCTAGTTAGGATATTTACGTTGGAATACATCAGGAAAATGATCAATTCAGACGACATACATTTTGTGTCTTTGAAGAAGAAACAACAATTGAGAATTAAGGGGTAGATAAGATCCTTTATCTACAACAGTCGAGCTTCCGAGGAAGAGGCAGAAAAACTGTTAAAGGAAATGAAGTTTGACATAAGCTTCCTGTGGCAGTATGATACGTGTGGGATTATTGCAGAGATGAGATCAAAGAAAAAAAGTTCTGCATATGCTCATGCACTCAAACCAGAGATCAAGAAATTTGAAAACGAGACAGAGTGGAAGGTAAACACTCTGGAAGACACATAACCACAACCCACTCTAGCTGTCATCTCACAAACAACTACACTACAGATACCCAAGGAGAAAAGACCCAGAAAGGACTCCTTGCCTTCAGTCACTGAAGTATCAACATAGGATTTCCAAGTGTACAAGAAAAGGCCTAAGACCGCTCACACTACTGATAGGTCAAGAGAGGAAGAGACCTAGTTCACCATAGTAGCCGAGGGGGAGAATTCATCACCTTTCTCAAGCAGTCATCAGATGATGTCTACTTTTTCCTCAAAGAAGAAGACTGTTACCATTGTGATTACCCAGCCTCCACTAGGATCTACAAAACTGAGCATTTTTGAAAAGTATGATTTGATTAAGAAGAAAAATGAGTTGTTGACCAGCAACACCTATGCTCAGTTCTGGAAGAAAACATCCACAACACAACATAGATTGTTATCAACTTTTGATACAGAGAAGGGGAGAATGCACATGGAATTTTTGCAGGCACAAGTGCCCCATCCAAAGGAAATCACTGATTACAAGAGGGCAACATTTGAGTTTAACACCAGAAGGATTTACACAAGCAGACTGGAGAAATGGTTTTCTCAACATTGGCCAATGCTTCCACTTCTACTGCCAAATTAGAGGTCTCTCTAAACAATGTTCAGACCCAATTAAAGCTAGAGAAAATATCCTCCTTTGCAAAGGATAACAAGATTAAGTCCTTAGAAGAATTGGTGCTCAAAATTGGGTATGATCCCTCAAATGTGAAAGAAGCTAAGGAGATGCTCAAGAAAAAGAATGCTGAAATAACATCTTTGAGGAAGTAACTAAAACTGCCACCTACAGAAGACTCACAGGCTAAAGAGATGGCTGAGACATAAGGTGAAAAGGAAGAGATGCTAAAGTTGATCATGGAAAATAGTGCACAGATAAAAGAGATGGAAGCAGAGCTGGAGAGGTTAGTAAAGGAAAAGGAACAAACAACACCCATGGAACTCATCTCACTGAGTCCACTTCCCCTCACAGAAGTTAGCACAACAAAAGCATCAAAAACCACCACAACATAACTTCCATCAGCCACCCCACTGACAGCTCTAGAAAAAATTGTAGAGCTAGAAAAATCAATGGAGGAGATGACCCTACAAGGAACGAAAATAAATAGACTGAACAAAGAGATTGAGAATCTCCAGGAGCTCAAGTCTTCCTACCAGACAAGCTACAACATTGAGAGGCAAACATCAGAAAAGCTCAAGCAGGAAATACAATAGCTGCAAAAGCAAACAGTGGGAGGAAAAACACTAGCAGAAGCTAAGGAGAACATTTTGATGGATATCTCCAAATCCATAAACTAAATATGGCCCATGGTGCAAATCATGTTTGAACAACATGAACTGGTGCTGAGGATTAGGCAGGCCATCGACAAGATAAAAGGAGAGCTAGGGGAAATGCCCATAGATGCTAATGAAATCATTAAGTTTTTGAATTCAAAAACTAGGGAAGATCTGGAAGAGCTGAAGATTGAAGACATAACATAAACTATCCTCGAGGTCAAAAGAGTTCTGAACAAAAGAGGATTAATGTTGTAGCTGGAGGAGAAAGTCCAGAACATGGATATCGGGGTTCAAAGATTCTTCATCAAGATTGATTTGTTGCAAAAGAAAGGTCTTCCTGGTTTGCTGGTTCTAAATGATAAGCTAATGACCCTTTCTGACTACAAACATAATATTACCATAGTGGCCAAGGACAGTTCCAAGTTTTCATGAATTCAGGGTAGCATAACAGGCAAGGCATTTCTAGAAACTCTACAGTTGGACCTCAGTATCCAACACAAAATCAAATATATTTTCATTACCAAGCCGACTTTTGCCAAATATACAGAAATGGATGAAATCTATCGAAGATTGCTCAAAGTCACCATTCCCAGTGAACAAATATGGGAGGATCTATGCAATTTGATCAAATGAGAGATGAGGTGTACCATCCGAGTCAACATGCAGAGCAGTCAAAGTCACGTGAATGATTCACCAATGACCTTTTCCAAAATCAGCATGAAGGATACAATAGATCATCATCAGTTCCTATATTTTTGTATCTTGCTATATAGTTAGTTAGATTTATAATCTGCCACGTCCTAATCATTAATGACAGGTTGATTTGTAATTTTTGTTATAAATACTTCAAACTTCGAAGTACTGAGGGTTGATCTTTACGCCCAAGAAAGCTGTAAGCACTGTAATTTTTTATCAGAGATCTACCAATAATAAAAGGAAATTTCACAGGATTCATGCGTGTTAGCTTTTGGTGATGTTTTCTTCTCTCAGATGAATGGTTTTTCGTGTTTTCGTAATTGTTTATGTTTTCTATATCTGATCGTTTAAAAGAAGTTGAAGTTGCAGAATTTATCTTTGTATACTCTCTTTCTGGCTTTTAAATATCTAAATGTTTGTCTTCTGATGTTATGATTAAGAAATTCTTAAATGCTTCTTGGTTATAACTGATTATCTCATCTTTTCTGCTATCCATCATTTAATTCTAAAGGATCTAACAGTTGCATTATCCTACCCTGTGAAAATACCTTATAAAATCTGTACGTCGATCTCAAGCTTTAAAAAATAGACCCCATAGCCCAATGGATGCGTAAGCGATATTTCAACCACTTTTATAAAAAAAACAACACAGTCTCATTTATTTAACTAGCTTAACATCTAAAATCTAAAACAAGGTTAAATTTTACAGAGAGATTCCTCTTTGAAACTAGAAGGGCTAGATCCCAATTTCGAAGTGGTTAGATAAAGTTACCTCTAGTAAATTTCTTCTACCTAGTGACAACCTCTAAGAATTTACAGAGCGATAACATATTGGCGAACATACTAGGGAATTGAACAAACTTTATATATCCTACGATTTCTTTTCCCTAGACAAAGAAAACTTTATTTCTAAACGAATTATAAAGTATAAACTTATATAAAGATAACGTTCAGAGGTTGTTAAAGTTTGTATATATTAGTTAAAAGCTTCTAAAAATAAAATAAAAATTAAAAATTCTGGCTCCCAAAAGAGTTTTCACTAGATCTCATCTAGACCCAGAACCTGCAATAGCAATAGACAATCCCGAAAAATTACTCAGAAAGAAAAATGCTGCAGAGGGTTCCGGGAGTCATAGTCCACTTCATAGGTCCCCATCTCTCCTAGAGAAGTTGGTTGCCCTTCAAGATCTCGAGTTTGACATATCTTTTGAACAAATCCTTTTTAGAACAAAATCTGACAGCTTTGTAAATGAAACAGTTTTAGATCAAACCATCCTTCAACACAGGACCCCTGAAACACTTTCTCCCAGAGCTGATGTTGATCAACAATTCCTCCAGGAATTTGATAAGCTAGAAGATCTAGTTGCAAATCTTGATCAAGCCTTAGACAAAGATCACTTTCAGCAGTCAATCAAACTTTCTGCCTTGACTATTGCTGCAACTTCTATTAAACCTAAACCAGTTCATTCATCTCCTCCCAACCCTTCATCTTCCACAGCTTTTGTCACCTCTCCTCCAATCACACAGTTTGTTGTTCAGCCTCCTCCACCAATCATGGTAGCAATATATGCTCCATTGGTGTTGGTTGTTCCTTTACATGCCATGCCTCAAGACTATCAAACCAGACTCCCTCAGTTTGATAGTACTGGTCCTCTGAATGCACAACAACATGTTGAAAAAATGAACGATTATTTTGATTTGCAGGAAGTTGATGAAGCTGATGTGCAGATGAGACTATTTGCACAGAGTCTGACTGGAGAAGTCAAAAAGTGGTTCAAAACCTTACGTGCTGCTTCCATAATTGACATTGCTGCTTTTCATCGAAGTTTCCTTGATAGGTGGGAGGTAAAGAAAAATACTCTCCAGATCTTGTCAGAATATGAGAATATCAGAAGGAACCAAGAAGAGACAATGTAGGATTACTGCACCCATTTCAATAATCTATACAATGCAATTCTAGCTGATATCAAACCACCTCAAGGTTTTTCATTAATAAAATTTTCTGATGGATTCGACGCTGACATGTCGTATCAGCTAAGGGAAAGAAACTCTGCTACTCTGGAAGACATGCATAAAAGTGCCATTAGTGTGGAAGCAAATATTTTAGCCAGAAGAGCCAGGCAGAGAACAGAAAGGAGGGTCATGATTAAGGAAGAGCCTTCCACTTCCTCTTTAGACACCAAACTAGATTCTCTAGCCAAAGATATGGAGAGAATGATGGAGAGGCTTACTATAACTAACAGAAATCCACCCAGGGAAAACCAAGCCGCTCCTTAGATTTAGAATCTGAACTTCAGAAGAAATCCTCCCCAGATCAGGCAGAGAGATTCGAGGGATCAAAGAGAACAGAGGGGGCCTGACCAACAGATTAAACCACCCCTCCAGGAAAATTATGCTGATGAAGGTGAGGAGATAATCAAAGAATTGGATGATACTCATATAAACCTCATGGGCATTCACGACGATGAATTCATTTTTATTACTTAGGAAGAGCATGATCTTTTCCTCCTTTCACAAACAAAGGTAAACGAGGAAGCAGAGGAGACAGAACAACAGGCCTTTGAAAATTCTATAATGGAGGTACACATGCAGTATAACTTGAGAAGAAATAAGGCAAATGATAACCTTCCAAATAAGGTTGCTGAAACAAAGAAGGCTTCTGAAACAAAGAGAATATTCGAAACCAAGAAAACCTCAGAATCCTCTCCCAAGAAAGTCCCTGAGTGGAATAATGTTGAATCCCCTGCAAAAAGAACTCCCGAAGTTTTAAAAAGAGCAAATCAGACCAAAGTTTCATCAACTAGTCAACCAAGTGCTCCTTCCCATAGAACCCCGATGAATAAACCAGAAGTGAAGAGCTTAAGCAAAACTTCCACTACTTTCAGCCTTGAAGGGGAACTACCTAAACTGAAGATTCCCATTCCCCTCTCTGAGTTGATGAGCAAGAATGCTTACAGGTTGCAAGTGATTAAATATTTGAGCATCAAACCAGAGATAGGTATGAAGGCCCTGAATGTCAGATCAACAAATCACTCAGACACGGTAAATATTGCTGATGACCAACCATAGCTCCTGTTTGGTCCTGAAGTTGATGGTCAAACTGATAACTGTGCCATGGCCCCTTTTTACATCAGCTTAAATATCCACGACTTTATATTACACAACGCTATGCTAGATTCAGGTGCCTCTCACAACCTCATGCCCAACGTTGTGATGGAAAAGTTGGGACTCGAGGTCACCAGACCCTACACGGATTTGCATTCTTTTGACTCTAGCAAGGTCAAATGCATAGGTCTAATTATGGATTTATGCATCACCCTAGCTCAAATCTCAACAAAGAGTATGGTAATGGATATAGTAGTTGTAGACATTCCCACAAAATACAATATGTTAGTGTCAATATCATGGGGAGCTAAGATGAAAGGAACCCTGCAGCTAGATATGTCTTATGCCACCATCCCAGTATTTGGACAACAGAGAAGAATGTATAGAGAAACCCTGATGAAGTATATGGTCAGCAGTTAGGAAAATCCACACAATTACCCACTATACTCTGCACACTCTGAACTGGATTCTTTCATTCTTTACAATGATGGTGATTTGGAAGAACAAATCGCTCAGCTGTAAGATGATACACATGGTTTGAAAGAGGATAAAGCAATCACCGAGGCAAGAAATGCTGAAACTGTGGAAAGTGAGGAACTGCCAGCAGATTTTTGGAGCATGGATTTCGATGGTGCAGTGAGTAAAGAGGGAGATGGAGCTAGAGTTTGGTTACATAATCATAGATCAAGGTATTCAGAGAGACATTCTTACAAACTAAATTTCCAATTCACTAACAACATAGCTGAGTACGAAGCTTTGATGATTGGCCTGAAACTAATGAAGAAAGTTGGTGCCAAACAGATTATGGTAAGGGGTGATTCTGAACTGATTATCAAGCAGATCAAAGGTGAGTATGTAGCTAAACATCCCAGATTTAGATCTTATGGAAATGCTTTGGATGCTCTTCAATGTTTTATTGAAATCGATTTGCAGGTAATTCCCAGGGGACAAAACATATTAGCAGACAGGTTGGCCACGTCAGCAACTACCTGTAAAATACCCTTCCGTCCCACTCGCAAATACATGGTGGAAGTGAAGTGCAGACAAACCATTCCAAACAACATCATGTACTGGCAGTTATTCGGTAATAACGATCAAATTGAAGACTTCCTATAGTGTAAGAATGAGTTCGAATGTAAAAATATAGATTTAGAAAATGATGATGTAAATAAATCTGTTTCTGAAACTGGTAGTGTAAATAACGTAGATTCCGAAGAGTTTAATGAAAATAAAGTAGATGCATATCAATTGAATGAAAATGAGATAGATTCTGGTATTCTACAGTTGAAAAATAATGTGTTACCTAGGGGTTTAGTTCTGCTGGAAGGCTTGTACGATTTTAACGATGTAGCCAAAAAACCGAAAATTGAAGCTAGTGGTAAAGAGGTAGAAGAGTGCAACATAGGAATAGAATAAAAACCCAAGATGATAAAACTTTCTAAATCTATGCCCCCTGAGCAAAAATGAAAATACATTGAACCTTTTAAGGAATATGTAGATGTGTTTGCTTGGGGTTATGAGGACTTAAAATCCTACGACACAAGTATCATAAAATCCTACAACACAAGTATCATACAACATCGAATTCCCATAAAAGAAGAACACAAACCTTTCAAGAAGAAACTTAGGAGAATCAATCCCAAGTTGCTTCCCCTGATAGAGAAAGAAATCAAAAATATGTATAATGCAAAAATTATAGTCCCCTTGAGATTTTCCAAATGGGTTTCTAACCTAGTTCCTACCAGGAAGAAAACTGGGGAGATCAGACTTTGCATAGATTTCAGAAATCTGAACAAAGTCCCCCTCAAATACAATTACCCTTTGCTCAAAATGGACCACATTTTACAAAAGGTAGTTGGGGCCAGTAGGATATCCTTACTAGACAGTTTCTCATGATACAACCAAGTCCTTGTCCAACTAGAATATCAAGAGAAGACAACATTTATCACTCCCTGGGGAACCTTCATGTATGTGAAGATTCCCTTTGGCTTGATGAACGCTGGTGCCACTTTTCAAAGGGAAATGGATGTTTCTTTTGTGGACAAACTTGGAATATTTATAGTCATATATCTGGATGATGTGACTATATACTCCCAATCTGACGAAGAACACTTGTAGCATCTCAGACGCGTGTTTGAGAAGTGCAAAAAATTTGGGATTTTGTTAAACCCAAAGAAGTCTCTTTTCGGTTTAGAGGAAGGAAAGCTTTTGGGACACATAATATCTAAAGATGGAATTAAAATAGATCCCAACAGGATAAAATCCATCCAGAAGGTGGAACACCCTAGGAACATCAAAGAGCTAAAATAGTTCATCGGCAAAATAAATTTCCTTAGAAGGTTCATACCCAACTTGGCCGAAATTCTTAGGAACATCACTAATATGTTGAAAAAAGACACAAAAATCAGATGGAACACTGAGTCCAAATAGTCTTTTGAACAGGTGAAACATGCACTCACCCAAGCCCCAGTTTTGATCAGCCCTAATTATACCAAAGAATTTTATCTTTTCTCTTTTGCATCTAAACACCATCGCAACAATGCTGTTGTAGAAAAACAGTGAAGGGTACGAACAACCCATAGCGTTTTTTAGCAAATCTTTGAGAGACACTGCATTGAAATACAACATAATGGAGAAACAAGATTTTTCCTTGGTAAAGGCCATAAAGGATTTCAGAGTCTATATTCTTCATTCTCACACAATTACATACGTTCCAAACGTAGTGGTAAAGGATATCCTGACTCAGGATAATCCAGATGGTAGGAGAGGAAAATGGATTGCGGTTATTCTGGAATATGACATTGAAATAAAACCTACTAAACTAATCAAAGGACAGGGTTTGGCCAAACTAATCGCTGAATCTAATTTTCATGCTCTAGATATTAATGTTTTGGCTACAGTTGACGAGAAGGAAGAGCATGTGACTCCAAATGTAAAGTAGGTATTCTTAAACTCTCCTTGGTATGCATACCTCATTTTTGTACTTCATAACTTACAAGCTCCTCCTGGTTTGACTAAGTCCAAAGCCAAATTTATTAAACTGAAAGCATTGAAATTTTGTATTCTAGAAGGTAATATTTATTGGAAAGATCCTGGTGGTATCTTTCTTAATTGCCTATTAAAATACAAAGCTGACAACGTTTTGCAGGATTTCCATGCAGGGGAATATGGTGGACATCTGAGTTGGAAGACCACAACTAACAAGATTTTGAGAGTTGGTTTCTACTGGCCTACATTGTTTGCTGATGTTCATCAAAAAGTTACTTCTTGTCATAAATGCTAGGTTTTAAAAGGTAAAAGGAAGTTGCTTCCTCTCCCCATGAAACCCATCTCAGTTGAAGCCTTTTTCCAACAATGGGGTTTGGACTTTATTGGAGAAATACATCCATCCTCCTCGGGCAAACACAAGTGGATCCTCATGACCACAAACTACTTCACCAAGTGGATCAACGCTGTGCCATGCAGGCAAGCTACTAACTCTGTTATCATTAAATTTTTAGAAACTAATATCTTGTCTCATTTTGGATGCCCCAGAAAAATTATAGCTGAAAATGTAGTGGCCTTCAGATCCAAAAGACTCATAGATTTTTGCAGCCAATACCACATTACTTTGGGACACTCAACAACTTATTATCCTCAAGGAAATGGGCTAGTTGAGTCCTCAAACAAAAGTCTGGTGAACATTCTCAAGAAAACACTGCAATAAAATAAGAAATCATGGCATAATAAGTTGGTTTTCGTGCTCTGGGCTGACAGAATAAGCACCAAAAGATCAATTGGCATGTCTCCATACCAATTGGTGTATGGCACTAGAGCAGTTTTTCCCCTTTCCTTAGGAGTCCCTATTATGAAACTATTGCAGGAAGTGCAAGTAGAGCCAAATGATGTCCAAAGGAGGATAAACCAAATGATTCATTTAACGCAGTCCAAAGAAGAGGTATACAACAAAACTCAGATCATCCAGGAGAACATCAAAAACATTTTTGATAGAAGGACTAAAGAAGATGATTTTGAGTTAGGCAACTTGGTTCTGAAATGGGATTCTAGAAATGCGGATAAGGGTAAGCATAGAAAATTTGATAGCTTTTGGAAAGGACCTTACACCATTCATGCATTCAGAGGAAGTAACACATTTTTTCTCAAAAATAGTGATGGAACAAACCTTCCAGGTGGACCTATGAACGATAGGATGCTGAAGCATTATTTTCCACCCCAATAAAGATATCACAAATCTTTTTCCACTGTACATACCATTTTTTGTTTTTACATTCAGGTTGTGTGTGGGTGATATTGATCAGATGGTTGAAGCCCGCAGAGAAGGCCCTAAGCCACCGACCAGTGCCACTAAAGAATTCTCAAAATAAAAAACAAATCAAACAACATAAATAAGCTATGGAGAAATTTTTTACAGACATCAGGGAACAAGTTCTTGGCACCTTGCAAGGAGAGCACCATCCCCAGGTGGAGCCACTGTTATAACCCTATATTTCATAGGATCAACTGGTGACTGGAGATTTTTACTCTTGATGTAGTTTGGTTGGAAATAATATTTCATTCTTGCAAATTATTTTCAAAAAGAAAGAAAAGAAAAGAAAGAAAAAGAAAAGAAAGAAAAAAGAAAAAGAAAAGAAAGAAAAGAAAAAGAACAAAAGAGGGCATAAAAGAAAATGGATAAAATCCCCATGCAATAACAATGACTTGATCCATATAGTTTAATCATGGCCAAGTCTCTTTGAATTTATGTTGATAGGATTAGTGAATAAGCTTGGCTAAACTGTTTAATCTTAGCCAAGTATTCAGGTGAGTTAGTGAATAAATTTGATCA